>MU665648.1:8159-21332 GCA_026770625.1 Nicotiana glauca
AAATGACTAATATGTACCATAATTTTAGAAACTTTATATATATATATATATATATATATATATATATATATATATATATATGTAATAATAAATTTAAATAATTACTTTTTATAGTCGGTTTGGTTCGATTTTTTTCGGTTATATTTTTTATTAAAATCAAAACCAAACCAAACCAAATTTGATTGATTTTTAAAATTCAAAACCAAACCAAAACAAACCTAAAAAGTATCGATTTTTCTGGTCGATTTGATTCGGTTCCTCGAGTTTTTATGACACCCCTAATCGCTGCTTAAAAGTGGAAGATTCTGCTCTTTGTTAAGCAAGAACTCTTAATCATTAGTATTCCAACCTATTCTATAGTTTTTTTTTTTAATATTTAATTTACATAGATAATTTTTTTAAAAAATTTATACTTTAATTGATTTATTTATAAATGTTAGGACACCAAATAATACATCTTTTAATGTCAAAAAGTATTTTCAAATGGGCCGTTAGCTCAAACAGGATCCAACTTACAAATGGCTGGTCAACGACTGTGGGCTGGAGGTGTGCGAGCCGTGTAAGAAAGTCCAGAACGTGTCGGTTCCGACCCACGTGAACCTTATTTGATTTTTATAGTTTCCTCATTTTTAATTATACGAAAATCATATAATTTAGACACGTTCTAGTGTTGTTTTATACAACTATATATTTTTTCACCAAACCACAAACTTTATTCATTATCCTAATATTTCTATCACTGTCAACTAATATAAGTTTCTCTATTCAATCAGCTTTTGAAATATTTTGACCAACATTGCATTTAACGAAAAAGAAAGAAAAAACTTTTAACTCATAGTAGAGGTCCGAGTTCGAACTCTGGCGTGGAATCACCTCTATAGAGAGCTTTTTACAGGGAAAAATTAAAAAATAGTTAGATTTACAACTGATAATTGAAAAATAGCCACAATTTCAAAAGTATTCGAAATTATATCACTTTTCCATGTAGAGGTAAAATCTGAACAAAAACACTCTAAAAAATTCGGAAATATTCCAGCATAATATGTTAGAGTTTGAATTTTTTACATATGAGCTTCAAGCATAATATGCTGGAATTTCATAATGTGATGAAGTTCAAACATAATATGTGAAAAGTTTATATACAAGAGCTCTATAATCCTGCATATTATGCTGGAGCTTTTCGTGTGTTGGAATTCTAACATAATATGCTAGAAGTTTATACGTAGGAGCTCCATAATCCCGCATATTATGCTGAAACTTTTTGTGTTTCAGCAATATAATAGCTATTTTTCAATGAGTTTATAAATCCTGACTATTTTTTAATTATCAGTCCGAAAATTGACTGTTTTCACCCGAAAATTGATTGTTTTCACCCTTTTACTCCTAAATAAAACTTTTGATACAAATTCAGATTATTCATGCCCAATACTGAGCACCAAATAAAAAATTAATTTTTTTTTTCCCAAACTAATTATGGAAGTATCAAAAGTACCTTCATGGTAACAGAATACAATTTTTATTTTTTCCCTTAGTGGAGCATATAATATGCCAAATATCTAGTAGAAAACGTGTTTAGTCTTTTTGAACCGACAAAAAAAAAAATGATGACCAAACAAAAAGATAGGAAGAGACTAAACATATGTTAACATTAGTAATATTAAATGAATAAATGTCAAACGTACGTGCAGCCTCACTTTCAATCAATATCTTGCAAGAGGTTCGGAATTTGATTAATACAAAAAGGACAACTCGATATATTAAGTTTTTATTATATGCAAGTTTAGAAAAAGATTTGATTACAAAGGTTTAATACACGCAATTTCAAAATTTAAGTGATACTAAAATTGATAAATTACTATACTCTCTCGTTTTAATTTCATGTAAAATTTATTTGACTGAATGCATATTTTAAGAGAGATTTTTTTTTTATCACTTATAATTTTAAATAAATCATGATATTTTTGGTCATAAAATTATGATATTAAAGATAAATTAAAAGTATAAAATTAAGTTGTTTTTTAATTTAATTTTGTTTGAAGCAGATTAAAAAAATAAAAATACCATATGAGATGCAACTACATGTCCTTCTCTTTCCGATTTCTTATGCAATCATTACGTACTTGATTATTAAATATCAAATTTTTTGATTTATGCAGACGCCTACTTAATAATGCGGGCAAAAAATATCCAGTTTGATTTCAATAAATGGGGTACCTCTACCTAATTCAGGTAGAGAGGCTTAGCAAAATGTTGGGAGCACAGTCATCGTGAAAATTATAACAACAACAACCCGGTATAATTTCACTTGTACGCAGATCTTATCTCTACGTAGAGAGGTGGTTTTCAAATTGAACTTCGACATTCTTCCCTCCAAAAATTTAACACCTTGCTTTTAGGAGACTCAAACTCACAACCCCTTGATTGCTTAACGTCAGACCAACCCTCTTGTCATAGTCATCATGAAAATTCAATGTTGGATTATTATGGGGTGGGGGGTGGGGTAAGGGGTGTACTTTCAGACGTTGGACGGTTTGTGTAATGTGTATTTTTTGTTTCAGATTGCAAAATTTTTGAGGCCTTGAAAATACCCCGTAATCAAATCAGAATCAGAATCAAATCGTGATTCATATTTCCTATACCACATTTGTACCGTCCGCTTTCTATTCGTTCCTTTTTCCTTTTGGCTTTTTCACTCTCCCTATCTTCTCCTTATTACTCTCTCTCTCTCTCTCTCTCTCTCACACACACACACACACACAGAGTTTTCTTCTCAGCTTCTGATGCATCTAAGTGTGCTGAGAACTAAGATTTCTATAGCTTCTAATGTTGTTTTCAATTGCCTTTGGTTTGAGCAAAACTAGTATTAGCTTTTGCAATCTGAGTTTTGGATTCATGTTTACTAGCACTTCGCTGTATAATTCAGCAACTGTTAATTATAGCTCCAAAGTCTTCTGGCCCTTTTGTAATTAATGGTTTTTGAATCAATTTCCGCTATTACCCCTGATTTCTCTCGCAATTCACTCTTCACAACAACAAGGAAGAGAAGCGGTTTGAGGAAATTGGGCTCAAATTTGGATTTCAATTCGAATTGGATTTGTACTAAATGGGCAATTCGGCCTTGTTGTGTGAATGGTGGTGGAGACCACCATAATTTTGATATACATATTACAAATAGTAATGCCACAAGAGGAGCTAGAAATATTATAATTAAGAGGTTTTCTGATGAATTAGAACCTTCGACAAGTGTCTCTGATGAATTAGAAGCTTCTACTAGTCGTTCTAGTAGTAACAATTTTGCTAGTTTTCAAGAAGACCCTTTTGTAGATAAGTTAAGGACTCAATTAGGGGTGATGCATCCATTACCTTCACCTCCAATAAATCGAGGCGTTTTCGGGCTTTTTGCTTTGTTTTTCTTTGTTGGTGTTGTTTTTGATAAGGTTTGGACTTCAAGAAAAAGTAGTTCTAAGGGAGTGGGGAATGGAGGGAACCCCGAGGGGATGTGGCCGCGGGTCCCAATGAATCTTTCATCGTTGTTGGAGAAGGATTTGCAAAGGAAAGAGTCAGTGGAGTGGGTAAATATGGTGTTAGGGAAGTTGTGGAAGGTTTACAGAGGTGCGATTGAGAATTGGATCATTGGTTTGCTTCAGCCTGTTATTGATAATTTGAAAAAACCCGATTATGTAGAGAGAGTTGAGATTAAGCAATTTTCGCTCGGGGATGAGCCTCTTTCTGTTAGGAGTGTGGAGCGCAGAACTTCTCGTCGAGTCAATGATTTGCAGTGAGTAACATTTCTTGCAAAGCTCTTTTCTTGTTTGATTTAAAGCTCTCCTAACTGTAAAACAGAAAAAAAGGTTGAAGTTAAAATTAGAAAAGCTCTTTACTTGTTTGATTTCCTTGGTTGAAAGCCTTTAAGTTGCTATATTCTCCTCAGCCTGCATTCTTCAATTGAGAAGAGGTCTAGAATCAAAAGAAAATTATACACACAACATTCTATTAGGAGGAAAGTATTAGAGAAAGCTCTTTCCTTGTGAAATTATCTTGGTTGAAAGCTATCGAGTTGATATTTTCTCCTTACCATTCGTTCTTTATTTCTCCTTAGCTTTCGTTCCTTGTTTCAGTTGACGTCTAGAATCAGAAGGAAAATATAGGTACATCATTTAATTAGGAGGAGAATGTTTTCTTTCGATATAGTGGTGTTTTCACTCCATTGAAGAATCAATTAGACTAGGTGAGAGTGATAAAAAAAAGAAAAAAATTAGACTAGCTCCTTGAGAAATTTGGATCTGATGATTACGACCTTTCTTTTCCTCGATAAAGTTTGTAGTGGAGCTATACAGTAGTTACCCCCATTCAGTGTCCAAGGTAGTTTCAGATAGATTTAAATTGAAGGATAATGTTATGAAACTTCATAGAACATTGTTTGCTATCAATATACGTAAGCATCCTCTTGACCCAGAAAATCCTGCTTCTGAACCAGGGAAGTATTTTTATTGGGACATCTCCAACCAAATTTTAGCTCTCTACATATGCTCTGTCTCATTTTACTATCGATTATTCAACTCAGCTCCATAAATTTTGGTTCATTATTTGAAATCAGAACATGTGTATAGCTATGATCTTCTCTACTTTTCTCTGTGCTACAAAGTTCTCTAGCTCCAATCAAAGTGACATGATAAAACACAACTCCTTACCTTTTTTGTTATGTGGAAGTTCATTGAATGTATCAACTGATTTGTGCATTGTTTGATGTTGCCTAGGTATCAGATAGGTCTCCGATATACTGGTGGTGCTCGTATGCTTTTAATGCTGTCACTAAAATTTGGAGTTATCCCCATTGTTGTGCCAGTCGGTGTTCGGAACTTTGACATTGATGGTGAACTCTGGGTCAAGTTACGATTAATACAAACAGAGCCTTGGGTTGGAGCGGTTTCTTGGGCTTTTGTTTCCCTTCCGAAGATAAAGCTTGACTTGTCACCATTCCGTTTGTTTAACCTAATGGGTATGTGAATTTCAATCTTTAGGGCTATTATCTTTGAGAATCATGTGACAGATGTGAATCTTGGTGTTTAATGCCAGAGATATTCTAGTGTTTTCCTATTAATTTTATTTTTTTTAATATTGAACTAAGATGAACTTAGATGGTTTGACAGGGACAGTGAATATAACCAACTCTAACTTGCTTGGGATTAGACAAGAGGGGTTGCTCTGATGGTAAGCAACCCCCACTTCCAACCGAGAGGTTGTGAGTTCGAGTCTCCCCAAGAGCAAGATGGGAAATTCTTGGAGGGAAGGATGTCGGGGGTCTATTTGGAAACAGCCTCTCTACCCCAGGGTAGGGGTAAGGTCTGCGTACACACTACCCTCCCCAGACCCCACTATGTGGGATTATACTGGGGGTTGTTGTTGTTGTTGTTGTTGTTGTAACTTGCTTGGGATTGAATCTTAGTTGTTGTTCTTGCATGCCCAGATGATTTAGATACTAAACATTGTTTTAAAGCAGATATATTCAAGATTTTACGTATAAAAGTTTCACCATCCTTTTGTGTTTAATTTGTTTCTTTTGAAACCTCTTTGACCTTCTTTTTGTTAGCGCCCAATTCTTAGAAAAGAGTGAGCCATTCAGTGACTTTGGAACATATTCTTTTAGACTTATGGATGAACTCCATAGAGTTAATTCGTATGGAGTACTGTAATGTAATTTTAGGAACTTCATACGAGTCTTTAGCACCGATTAGGTATACTTTTGAAGATTATGAAACATATTCGCATTCTTCTTTTCTAGTTTTCTTTCTTGCTCTGTATAATCTTCTCTATGGACTCAGCTCCCTAACTAGCATTCTTCTGCCATAAAACCTGATTTTTTTATTAGTGAAAACCAGCTTTTTTTGTTAAGTTGCTGTGAAGTGAGATCTCCAGTATGTAGTTACCAAATGTTGATTACTTACTGAGTCTGAGTTGTCATCATTGATTGCCTTTTGTTTATTTTTCTTTTCACAGTTTCTAAAATGGGATAACGATACCTAAAATAGTTGTAAACTAGGTGAGTGATTTTATTGATGTGGCCAGTATGAGGATATTCACATATTTATGTTTTTTTCTTGCATGTATTTGGGCAAGACCAGCAATTCCTGTTCTATCAATGTAAGTAGTATTTCATCCATTATCTTCTGTTGTGTTTTTATTACACGTGCGTATTCTGTTTCAGTTTGTTTATCCCAATTGCCAGCTCAATGAAGAGTCCTTTTTTTTTTGGTGGGGATAAGTCAGCTCATTGAAGAATGCTTTCCACGACCGCTTTTACTTCTAAGACCTTAGCAGTCAAATACACATGCGTATTCTGTTTCAGTTTGTTTATCCCAATTGCCAGCTCAATGAAGAGTTCTTTTTTTTGGTGGGGATAAGTCAGCTCATTGAAGAATGCTTTCCACGACCGCTTTTACTTCAAAGACCTTAGCAGTCAAATATGCTTCTTTCAGTTTTACAATTAAAAAAACCATTTGCATTTCAAGATATAGGGTCATGTTCAGTTGTCATCAATCATGTATGACTCTCTTGAGAATCTTACACTTTATCTTTATTCCAAGGAAGCTCTCGGTCTCTATATTTCTGTTTCTCTCTCTCTCGTGCTTCCCATTTATCCTCTCTGATTCTTTTGGAAATCTCTGGTCATTTGAAATGGTCTACTGTAATGGTTGCATTTTGGTGCATATTTGATTCTATGCCTAGATAGTTGTAGCATCATATTCATTCTGGATTTCTTGCCCGTCTTGTTTTCAATTAGCAATATTTTATGGAACTATCTCATTTTTCCACAGCAGCAGTGGGTGTGAGTTTTTATTTCTTCTATGGATGTTTCAGGTTTTTGAAGAAACTTCTTACTGAGGATTTACCTCGCCTCTTCGTCCGACCGAAAAAAATTGTTTTGGATTTTCAGAAAGGGAAGGCAGTTGGTCCTGTTCCAGATGATGTTAAGTCTGGTCAAAATGAAGTGAAGGCTGGAGAAATGCAAGAAGGAAACAGGGACTTTGCTGGAGAACTATCAGTGACTCTTGTTGATGCAAGGAAACTCTCTTATATCATCTATGGTATGAATTTGTTCATCTATCATCAGTGGCATCAATCTTTCCTAGTTCTGATTTTTGCTTCTTTGTAACACTAAAAACTTATCACTTCGTTTCTTCATATTCTTCTAATATTAAAAAAATGCTGTGTACATATTCTAATCTGGTGAAAGAAAAAAGAACGAAGGTATTTGTTTGAAAATCAGTCGAAGATCCTAAATAACGTGACCTCCATTGCATGAACAACTACTTTAAGAGAATATAAAAGCCATCCATTTGGGGACTCATAGTTGGTGCTGTAATCACAGTGAACCAGTGGAAGCATAATTTATCATCCTTATTTCAAATAGAATAATTATGGGATGAAATCACTGGTTAAGAAAGAAGTACCAAATGATATCACATTATAAAGAAGGAAATGTGAAGACTTTTGACAATGCTCACCGACAAATTTAAATAGTTTCGTGGCTAAAGTTTGGTAGAAATGAGTGATTCCATTAAATATCTGTCGCCCCCACCTCTCCCCTTTTGTCTTGTCTTTTAAGTGCCAACCACGGCTTGGGTGCACATATATAACCTTTGTATCAAGTTTAGCAGAAAGTATGTTCTTTATGTGATTCAATGATACCACCAAGACACATCGACTTCATTGATGTTCATGCCTGGATTCAGATGATAGGTACTTACCAAAAAAATAAAAATAAAAACTTTTGTTTCCAGATGCTAGGTTAGTACATGGAGAGCCTTGCACATAAGATGTTCAGATCAGGGTTATCACATAAGGGTTTTGTAGGCCTCATTTCTTTCATGAATACTACTTGTCTTCTGTAAATGTAATTTCCTCCTCTATTTTTCCATGTCGCTCTTTGTGAAATTCTCCTGGCCTCTGTCATTCAGGCAAAACTGATCCATATGTTATTCTAAGACTTGGAGATCAAGTAATACGCAGCAAAAGAAACAGTCAAACTACTGTTATTGGACCTCCTGGAGAGCCTATATGGAATCAGGTGATTTAAATTTTGATCTGTTGGCCTGATATAGTGGTAGGATTTATTTGTCGATCGGCTTGCTTAGGGGGTGTTTGGCTAAGCTTATAAGACACCTTTTGGCTTATCTACGCGTTTGGTAAACACCCAAAGTGCTTATAAGCCAAGTGCTCATAAGCTAAAATCATAAGTCATAAGCTGGTCACCCCCAACTTATGGCTTTTCAGTTTATAAGCACTTTTAGTTTGACCAACACTTTTTCTAGTTTATCCTTAATAATATCTTCTAATTCACAAAATACTTTTTTCAAAATAAATATCTTGACTTTCTATTCATTCCATATTCGTTGTTAATTCTTTTCTTTTCAAAGAATTTTTTTTATTTATAATCTTTTGAAAAAACATCAAGGGTATTTTAGTCATTTTAACAAAAGAACAACTTATCAGCACTTTTTAATCAAACACATCAATTGCTTATTATGAGTTTCAGCTCTTCTATCCAAACACCTTAATGCTTATTTTAAAAATCAGTTTCAGCACTTAAAAACTTTTCAGCACTTCAAGCTTCAGCTAATTACAAATTTACAATCAGCTAATCCAAACGGGCTCTTAATCTTTTGCTGTAACTCATACGTCTGTTGCCCATTTTTTCGTCATTTGGCAGGATTTTCACATGTTTGTCACAAACCCCAGGAAACAAAAGCTATATATAGAAGCAAAGGATTCCCTTGGATTTACAGATTTTACTATTGGGGGAGGAGAGGTAAACATCCTGTACATGCAAATATTATCTATTGTCTTTGTTGCTCAAAGGTGATCCATCTAATTTCTTGTTTTCTGATGTGGCTTATACATAATGGAAAATGCAAATGAATAAAGGACTTATACCATGCACAAAGTACTCCGGACTACTCAAGGGTGGGAGAGACTGGATATACTGTACTCATCCTTGTCCCTTACATTTCTGCAAAGAGGCTGTTTCCGTGCCTCGAACCAGTTACCTACAGGTGACAGTTGCCGTAGCGACAAGGCTCATCCTCTAAAAATGCAAATTAATTAATTGTATTTTGGCAACTTGAAGAAGGATGCTGTTGCCGTTTCTTTTTTCAATGAGGCACATTACTTATTAATGATGATTATGGTAGATAATTATAAAGATAGTTGGATATAGTTTTTGGACACCCAAAGCTAAGTTATTTATCTCTCAAGTTAAATTTGTAGAAGAGCATCAATGTCTGGGGCTGTGAGTGCAAAGCGCTAAAGCACGATCTTTACTGAAGAATGGCTCAAATGAACATATAACAATGCAAGAAAAAATAATTGTAGACACAAGCCAATTATATAGAGAATGGTTTTAAAAAGAAACTGCAATAAAGTAAGATATATGAAGTAAATATAACCCTCAGGGGTTGGCCTGGTGGCAATTGACTTGAGCCTTGGGGTTTGCTCCCTTTCAAGGTCTCAAGTTCGAAACCCACTGGGTGCAAACAATTTCTGAGGGCCATCGGACTGGGTAAAACCTGAATTAACCGTGGTGCACTTGCGGGAAACTCCTTGCCGAGGGCCTGTGCACCCCCGGGATTAGCCGGGGCTCGAAGAGACTCGGACACCCAGTGCAAATCAAAAAAAAAAAAAAAAAGATATATGAAGTAAATATCATGTTAATCAAATTCGAAAACCATGTCATATTTCATATACTGGTGCAGAGATGCAAGATGAAGATTCTGATTAATATAAAGTGACTAGTCTTTTTATACTAAATTTTGTTTCCTAATAATTACTAATATATTAATTACGTCTTCTCTTTACCAATTGACATATCACATTGTCACTCATATTTATTATTTGGTGCTGCCTTCTTCAAGACAGCACTTGGGCAATGAGGTGCATGCCATAATGCTTTCTTACCTGCATTGAAGTGTCGCCTAAGCAAGGTGAAGCGTCCAACATGCCCTGCACCTAGCTTCAGGGCTTAAGCCCATCTTAAATAATAATAATGATCGGTCAATTATTGATGAAATTGTTTTGTATTATTAGAAAAAAAGACGCGTCTTATTTCACTTCGGGGGCGAAGCTAAGGATGATTCTTGCAATTAAACAAATATGCTTAGAAGTTGTAATTCTTCTTTACTAGATTGTATGAGGATTGCGATCTTCGTTGTTTTGTTTTTCTTTGCTAAGTTCAGATATGAGTCAAGTATCAGCAGAAGTTACAAACTTCTGCTTGGAACTTAATAAAACTTTGTGGATACTGCTAGATTTTGAAATAATTTTTTGCTTAGTGCTATCTTTGAAATCTGCAATATTAGCTGAGAATGAGTCAATATTAGTGGCAGAGGTTTTTATGATATACAGAATAAAAAAGAGGGTAACTTACAATTTTTTGAAAGGTATCCTGCTAATGACTGCTATTTCTAGGTTGATCTTGGATCTCTTGAAGATACTGTACCGACAGACATAATTGTGGTCATCAGAGGCTGGGGACTACTGGGACCAAGGCCTGTAGGAGAGGTCTTACTCCGACTGACATATAAAGCTTATGTCGAAGATGAGGAAGATGAAAGGATTGAAGCAAGGTCCTTGGATTTGGATGCTTCAGATGATGAATTATCTGACTTTGATGAACGAGATACTGCTGTATATGAGCAGCGTGGAAAGACTGTGTCTAGTGGAACAGATAAAGAATCATTTGTGGATTTATTAGCAGCGTTAATTGTCAGTGAGGAATTCCAAGGGATCGTGGCATCTGAAACAGGCAATATTATAAGTGTAGATGATTTTAAAACTAGAGTGTCGGCATCAAGACAACGTACTCCTGCTAAACCTGTACAGCAAAATTCTGATACCCCTGAAAATTTCGGAGGTAAAGTGCATTGAATTGCTCTGGATAGTTCAAATTTTAATTTTGTTTTCTCCCAGAAAATGTTAAGAGTTCTTCTCGTTTCTTGCTTGTCTCATTTAACATCTATCTGCAGAATCGGCCCTGTTTTGGCTTGCGGTTATCACAAGTATCTCAGTTCTAATTGCTCTCAATGTCAGTGGTTCTAGCATTTTCAATCCCTGATATATGAAACAAAATAAAATTGATAGCACCTAGTAAAGAATACAATATAGAGCCTCTGCCGGGATGATTCTGTCAAGACCACACAGTTGTCCCCACTCTGGGATTGCCCGAGTGGAAACCTTATCATAGTTCGTGCCTTTTGTCGTTCTTCCATTTGAGGTATGTTGTTCTTCTGATTCTATACTTAACTCACTATTCCACATGCATTTGTCACTTAAAACTCATTTCTCTACCTCTTGCTGTATGCCTTTAGCAACCAATTACTAAGTTAATCTTGAATATTGACAGCCTACAATTTGATCTAATTTCAGATTGAAAAATACTAACATATTTCTTATTTCCTTGTATAAATTAGCAGATTTACCATTGTTTCTTGGTGTTTCAGTTTCAAAATTTTATCACTTCGGTAGTTATTTATATCCTTGAAGAATATAGTATGACTTAACAATTGGTGGATAACGAAAAACATGGCCTGAATGGTGTTATTTGCATATCACATATGCATATCCATGAGCAACTTTCTAGGAAAATAGGGATTTTAACACTAGGAAAAAAATATTCATTCATGATAGTTATTTTCATGAAAACAGAACTCGGTTTACTTTTGTTAGCTTAAGTTGCGTTTCTTTAATTCCTGAGCTCTGAACTAAATTTGCTTGTTCTCTTGTTCGCTGGCAGGCTGGGCAACTGATTCCTCCATTTTGTCAACTGTTGTACACTAACATTTTAACAAAGATCAAATACTCAAACCCTCTCCTTCTCTCCCCCTACAACCTCCAAAAGCAAATTAGGAGGATCCCCAAACACATGTAAAAGAGAATATTCAAATATATTACAGTGAGGTATATATTCTTGTTGGCGGCAAATTTTGGCCAACCCTTTCTTCTAGGTATTTGTTTCTCTCTCTCTCTCTCTCTGTGCACGCGCGCATGTGTTGCAGAGTTGGATTCAGCCACTGAACGTTGACTTTAATGTGATAAGTTATTTTAGCCGCGGTTCACCATGTGTAGCGAACTGCACAACTTTAGTGGCCTGATGTTTTCTATTTACAAGAGATTCAATCTAAGGATCTACTATGCCATTGAAACAGGTGAACATAGTTGTTATAATCCTGTCCTCTTCAGCCTAACCTTTCTTTCTCTTCATTGTTAAAGTGGTAAGAGAAAGGAACCCGTATTATGATATGACGATACTGTCAATGTTGCATATTACGCAGTGGTAAGAGTATTTGGACATCCTATCATTGCTACCCACTATGTATCCTGGGTAGAGTAATTATTTGACTCTAGTATAAAAGGTTTATCAAATAAGAATGTTAAGTGGACAAAGTAACAAGAGCCTTTTATGTACTCCTCTTAATAGGGGTTTACATAGGTCGGGTTGGTTCGGATTTTACAATTACCAAGCCAAACCAATTGTGTTGGGCTATTAAATCTAAATACCAAACCAAACCAATAAAACTCGGGTTTTTCGCTTTCGGTTTTTCTCGGTTTTTCGGGTTATTCAGGGTTTTTCGGATTTTTTTCCCGGTAAAATCTTCGTAAAATAAAACATATAAATTGTGCTCAAAATATTTTATCTTTAATCCTAGTAAGATATAACTACATAAAGTATTTTCCAAGAAAATAGGTACAAAATATGAGATATGTCATGGCATTATCCTAAAATATTCAACAATAAAGTCAATAAAATTATGTAATATGAATATTCCTAATTAAAAAGTCATAATAAAAATAAACATAATCTAAAAGTGCTAAATCATGCTAAAATAAGTAGACTAATAAGGGATTATTAATTACATGACTAAACGCTAAAGAAAAAATAAAAACAGGTTATGCATTTTTATCTAAATTATTGCAAAAATATAAAATAAATATTCAATACATTCCCGTTTGTAGTATTGAATTGAATGTCTTTTGTTAGCTTTAGTATTGATTTGATTTTGGTTTGGGATTTTGTTAGCATTATTTAATTTACTAATGTTAATTGCTATAAAACTTATTGAAACATTTACAAGTTCTAAGTCCAACCTTGAAGTAATACCTTAAAAGGTAATTATGAAT
>MU665652.1:15673-56375 GCA_026770625.1 Nicotiana glauca
CTTTCAAATTTCATAAACTTCCAAATTTTCCAATTTAAGGCCGAATCACGTCAAACGACGTCTGTTTTCAACCAAACTTTACAGGAAGCGCTAAACCAGCATTTATGACCTGTACTGGGCATCGGAACCAAAATACGAGCCCGATACCATTACCTTTTGATCAAATTTCATTTTCATTTCCCTTAAACATTTTCAAAAAATAATTTCATGGAAAAATTCATTTCTCGGGCCTAGGACCTCGGAATTCGATTCTGGGCATATGCCCAAGTCACATATTTTTCTACAGACTTTCCGAGACCGTCAAATCACGGGTCCGGGTCCGTTTACCAAAAAGGTTGACCAAAGTCAACTTTAATCATAATAATATTAAAAATTCTTAATATTTTTCACATAATTCATATATTTCAACATAAAAACTTTCCGGCTGCGCGCCCGGACTGCGCACGCAAATCGAGACAACTAAAAGTGAGGTTTTCAAGGCCTCGGAAGCACGGAAAAAGGAAGAACTCCGGTGATGACCCTTTGGGTCGTCACATAAGTCTAATGGGATGTCTCCAGCTGATGCAATCTTCTCTACCTCCTTCCTCAACAGCTTTACTGACTCCTTTGAGGCCCAAGTCTTCTTTATCTTCTTCGTTTGTTTGCCCAGGTCCTTGATCACTTTTCCTTGTGCATCTAAAGTGGCCATGATAAGATTATGGTTTTCCATGATCTTCTTCTGGTTGTCTAGAAACTCCTTTTAGAAATTCCTCCACTGAAGCTGGCACATGAGGCTTTGCCGGAGCTGACCGAGTTGTCACTGCGCTGGATAGGAAAGACAGCTTTGATGTAGTTGCCTGCATCTAGTTGTTGATGTTGGATAGAGTCGGATTAACCCGCAGTGGAGTTAGAGGGTATGCTTATAAAGAAGGCACTGAAGTAGGAATAGAAGCATATGGTGGATTTGCCCTTGGACTTGGGGTTGTCCGGACCCTGAAGGCTGTACCATGAAAATGGCCTCTTTGTTTTTACTTTGGTGTCAAAGTCCCTTCCTTCTACTTCCTGATCCTCTAGGTACATGGTGAAGAAGTTTGGGAAAGGATATGAGCTCAATCCTTGGCAACCGCTCTGGTAATCACCTTGGCCATAATATTCCCGATGTTAAGCGGGTAACCCACCATGATAGCCCCCATAATAATAGCCCGGGAGACCAGCATATCACTGTCATGTGTAGTCGGGTCTAACCGGCTGAACACAAAAGTTTCCCACCTTTTCACTCTCATTCTTGTTAACCACTCTGGTAGTCACATTGGCCATAGTATTCTCGACATTGATCAAGTACCCCACTATAATATCCCCCACAATAAAAGCCCAGGAGACCGGCATATCACTGTTATGTGTAGTAGGGTCTAATCAGCTACACACAAAAGTAGACCACCCCTTCGCTTCGAAGCTCAGAGTGTTCCTATAGATCGGGACCCCAGGTGTCAGCCAAGCTGGAGTACTCCCAGGAATAACAATCACTGATGCAAGCCAAGGGCAGGCTAACTCATCCATAGCCACATTCTCCAGATACAGGGACTCATCCTCGTCATTGAACCCAACATATCCATTTAAAGTATTGCCATCAAACATAACCTTCTTGATGCGGACTTTGGTCAAATACTTGCCCTTTTTTATATAGGCGACATTTGCATAAAATTTCTTAACAAAATGGTCATTGGAATCCGGTAAGTTGCTGGTAAAGAACCTCCACCCCACTCTTTCATTGAAGTTCCTCTTGACATTAGGGTTGTGGGGTAGCAGGTCTCGCTCAATGAACACCCTCTCAATTGTAGGTGACCTTTTAAGCTACCACTCTCGGAATTTGTGGTAGTCTTTCTCACTCACAAATCGGTCTTGCCATACCATAGGGTCCCTTAATCTCACCACGCCCCCTGTCTGGGTGTCACCACCCCTCCGGTCGTCCGGGATCTCAGCATCAACATTAATAGGATTTGCTAATAAGGCCAAAGTTGTAGCAGGTGGGGAAGTTGATGCTGAAGCCTCACTGCTTTCCTCTAAGCTATCCCACGACTCAACAGAAGTAGATGGTGTAGGCTCATCTCGCAACTGGAATTTCCCTTGAAAGTCTGCGGGAACATATGTTAGCACCGAGTCTCCTTCCGAAACTTCTTGGGAAGGGACATACTCACTACCTTTAGAATGAGATGTGGCTTTGTTCATAACTTTGATGGTTGTTCTTATTTTTCCAATTGATTTTTGCACGACGAAAGATAATTTTATCTTCCCTTTATCCCGGCCTCGGGAGGACTCTGCTATCCCTTTTGGTTTATCACTTCCGCCTCTAGATATGACCATTGTCTGCATACATAAGTAGCGAAAGATCATTAGTAGGATTTCTCACTCACAAACCGGTCTTGCCATACCACAGGGTTCCTTGATCTCACCAACCCCCATGTCTAGGTGTCACCAACCCTCCCATTGTCCGAGACATCATCATCACCAACAATGTTTACTGGGGATGGTGTAGAGGCTGGAGATGCATCACTTGGGGTCGGAGGTGTTGGTGTGTCACAATCTCCCGAGCCCTCAGAAGATTTGGACAATGAGGTGGATTCATTTATGAGCCGACGGGGTTGGGACTGTGCCTCTTATTGAGTTTGGCCAACTTCCCCCTCTGAAATCTCCCGAGAGGGGACATACTCACTGGTCGCCAAAGTGTTAGGAGTGGGTCTCCGGAGGGTTTGTTTGTTTCCAATGAGCCTTTTAGGAGCTAGGGGTGCATCTGGTTGTTTTCCTCACCCCCGATCGCAGGAGGACTCTCCCCGCCCTTGTTGTTTATGTTGTGAACCTCGAGATCTACCATTGTCTGCATACACAATCAGTTAAAGCTCATTAGTATTGGTATTCAAGTGAGTATTAGATGAAGCAGATACATGATTACAATATTACAACACAGTGAACCGCTGCCAGCAGAAAACAATACGTGACTATGGATTGGCTACCGCTGTTCGCAAAAATTGGGTCACGACCGCGAAAGACTAAGGTTCAGACTACCCAGTATTTGAAGCTTGACCACCGCTGACAGTGGAATTTTGGGCGCGGCCGTGAAAACTGCACCGCTGTCTGTGTAAAAATGAACACGGCCCAAGATCTAACTTATCAATTCTATAAAAATATATAATGCTGACCGTGGAAAAAGAGACACGGCCGCATAAAGGCAACCGCAGACCGCAGAAAAAGCATCACATTTGTGGACTTACAAGTAACCCAGTATTCACAAGCTTGAACACGAACAATGTAATTTGGACCGCTGTCTGCAAAATTTAAGACCAGAAGGGCATTTTTAACTTCTCTTAGACCTAGGGTTTCATTTTTTTTAGCCATTAACAGGTATAATGAACACCCCTACCTCCTATTAGGCATGCATACCAAGTACCCACATAAATGTTTTAGTATCATAGCCTATTATTTGTAGCTATTTAACCCTAATTAAAAAGAAACAGTAAAATAAAGATGAAAGAAAAGAAAGGAATAGAATTAATGCAAGTATTTGAGCATACCAGTTGTGAGATGTGTAGAAGTAAAATGACTCTTGAATAATTGAGTCTGAAAGACCAATAATACGATGATGAACAGTGCTTTAGGTTCAGAGAAAGTCTAGGGTTCGAAAAGTGTAAAAAGAGAACGTACCTTCTTTTTATTCTAACAGTACTGGGACACACAGACCTACCTGAATGCGATCCGCGAAATTCCACCGCGGTTCGCGTTTTTACCATTTTTGATGAGCAGCAAGTTCCATAACACCGTTGAGAACAGAAAAGTAGGCGTGACCGCGGAACAAGGTTCGCTCATGGCGAAAATGCCACCAAGGACGTGGTTGAAACTTCAGAGAGGTCATATTTTGGACTTTTCAAGTCCGCGTCCGCTACAGAATCACGCCCCCTGCGAGAAAGCCTTCGCTGACCATGAAATTTGAGCGCGGTCAGCGGTCCAATTACATACTTAGCCAAATTTTCCAGTATTAGTCCTGCACTGTATAAAAAATTCCTACACAAATCTCACAACCAATTAGTCCAAAACAAATTTTACGCTAAGAAGAAAATCAAAAATAAATAAAAATACATGGGTTGCCTACCAAGAAGTGCCTGATATAATGTCGCGGCACGTCGCATGTTACCATCATAATTTGAAATTGATCAAGGCCACCATGTGGCTATCATCAAAATTTTCCAGATAGTGTTTGACTTGGTGCCCATTAACTCTGAAAACTTGTTTATTTTCAAGTTAAGAGCACCAAATGGGGTTACATGTACCACTTCAAAAGGACCACTCCATTTTGACTTGAGCTTTCCCGGAAATAGTCGTAACCGAGAGTTGAACAAAAGAACCAAGTCACCTTTCTTGAATTTCTTCCTCCAGGCATATTTTTCATGTAAGTACTTCATCTTATCCTTCTACAAGGACGAGCTGGAATAGGCATAAAATCGGAACTCATCTAGTTCATTGAGTTGCTCTACCTGGAGATTCGCTGCAACATCCCATTCAAGATTTAACCGCTTCAAGGCCCACATGGCCTTATGCTCTAACTCAACCGGAAGATGTCATGCTTTCCTAAATACCAACAGGTATAGAGACATACCATTTGGAGTCTTATAAGCATTCCTTAAGCCCGCAAAGTATCATCCAGTTTCCTTTACCAATCAGTCTTATTTGCATTGACAATTTTTGACAATATGCTCTTTATCTCCTTGTTGAAGACCTAAACTTGTCCACTAGCCTGAGGATGATAAGGGGTCGACACTTTATGATTGACACCGTACTTGGAGAGTAAAGTATCGAAGGCCTTGTTGCAAAAATGAGAACCCACATCACTGATGATCGCCCACGGAGTGCCAAACCTTGTGAAGATATTTTTCTTTAAGAATGAAACCACACTCTGTGCCTTATTATTGGGAAAAGCCACAGCTTCAATCCACTTGGAAACATAATCAACAACAACCAGAATGTAAGTGTTACCACATGAACTAGAAAATGGTCACATGAAGTCAATGCCCCATGCGTCAAAAATGTCAATCTCAAGAAAGAGAGGCATTTCATCCTTCTTGGAAATTACACCAGCTCTTTGACACTCATCATATCTCTTTACAAGCTTACTAGCATCTTTATACATAGTAGGCCAATAAAATCTACAGCTAAGAACCTTTGAAGTAGTTTTATCCCCACCATGATGACCACCATAGGGCGAGGAATGGCAAGCATCAAGAATACTCATTTGCTCCTCTTCTGGAACACATCTCCGGATCACATCATCATTACAAATCTTGAAAAGATAAGGCTCTTCCCAGTAATAATCCAAGTTGTCCCGTTTAAGCTTCTTCCTTTGGTTAGAAGAGATCTCACTCGGGATAATGCCGGTCACAAGAAAATTAGCCACGTCGGCGAAGCAAGACATACTATTCAAAGAAACGGAGAGGAGTTGTTCATCCGAAAATGAATCATTAATTTCAAGGCCATCATGGGGCCTCCCCTCCTCCTCCAAGCGAGACAAGCGGTCCACCACTTGATTTTCACACCCCTTTCGATCAATAATCTCAAGGTCAAACTCTTGAAGCAAAATAATGCATCTCATCAACCTAGCTTTAGAGTCCTTCTTTGTCGTCGAATAATGGAGTTCGGCGTGATCAGTGTGCACAATCACTTTGGTACCCATGAGATATGGCCTGAACTTTTCCAAGGCAAAGACAATGGCTAATAACTCTTTTTCGGTTACAGTATAATTGACTTGAGAATCATTAATCGTTTTGCTTGCATAATAGACCGGATGAAATATTTTGTTGATCCTTTTCCCAAAATCACTCCTACCGCAACGCCACTAGCATCACACATGAGCTCAAACAAAAAGCTCCAATTGGATGCGGTGAATGGTGATGATGGGAGTGGTAGTCAATCTATACTTGAGAAGCTCAAAAGCTTTCATGCAACCATCATTAAACACAAACCTTGCATCATTTTCCAATAATATACACAAGGGATTAACCACCTTTGAGAAGTCCTTGATGAACCCTCGGTACAACCCCGCATGCCCAAGAAAGCTCCTTACTCCTTTGACGGAAGTAGGAGGAGGGAGTTTTGAAATCACTTCAATCTTTTCTTTGTCCAATTCGATACCGTTCTTTGAGATCTTATGGCCGAGGACAATGCCCTCCTAAACCATAAAGTGACACTTTTCCCAATTAAGCACTAGGTTGGTCTCTTCACATCGGGCCAACACTTTGTCAAGATTATTCAAGCATTCTTCAAATGAGTCACCCACAACACTGAAATCATCCATGAACACTTCCAAGAAGTCCTCCACCATGTTTCTAAAGATAACCATCATACACCGTTGAAAGGTAGCTAGTGCATTACCCAAACCAAATGGCATCCGTGAGAAAGCAAAGGTCCCATATGGACATGTGAAGGTGGTTTTCTCTTGGTCTTCTGGTGCAATAAAAATCTAGTTGTAACCTGAATACCCATCCAAAAAGCAATAGTAAGAACGTGCGGCAAGTCTATCCAACATATGGTCAAGAAATGGCAATGGAAAATGATATTTGCGAGTCACTTTTTCAGCTTTCGATAATCCATGCATACCCTCCGTCCAGCGACAATCCTAGTGGGGATCAACTCATTTTGCTCATTTGTGACCACAATCATAGCCCCTTCTTTGGAACACATTGTACCGGCGAAGTCCATGAACTATTCGAAATGGGGTACACAACCTCTGTATCTAGCCACTTGATAACTTCCTTCTTGACAACCTCTTGCATAGCCTCGTTCAACCTCCTTTGATGTTCCACGGAGGGTTTGGCATCATCCTCAAGTATAATCTTGTGCATGCAAAAAGCGGGGCTTATCCCCCAAATATCAGCTAGAGTCCATCCAATTGCCTTCTTTCTTCTTTGGAACACCTCAAGGGTGGCATCTACCTGCAAGTTAGTTAAGCACGAAGAAAGAATAGCAGGTAATGTTGAACAAGGGCCCAATAATACATACCTTAGGTGTGAAGATAAAGGTTTCAACTCTAATACGGGAGGTTCCTCGATTGAGGGCTTTGTTGGTGGAGTCTTTTGGTTCTCAAGATCCAAGGAAAGTTTTCGAGGCTCATATGTGTAAGAACCCATTCCTTGCAACGCATTGACATACTCTACCAAGAATTCATCCTCAGTCACATCATGGCTCAACAACATAGATTCCAAAGGGTCCTCCACATTTATCACAGCACATGTGTCTTTAACAATCACCTCTATCAGAAGATCAACAAAGGAACATACGTCGTTGCTATTGGGCTGCCTCATTGATTAGCAGACATGGAACACAACTTTTTCATCGCGAACCCGGAAGGTGAGCTCCCCTACTTCCACATCACCCAAAGCCTTCCATGTAGCTAGGAAAGGTCTCCCCAATATGATCGGCACCTCAAAGTCAACCTCGCAGTCCAGAATCACAAAATCCACGGGAAGTATCAACTTGTCGACCCGCACAAGAACATCATCAATAATACCAAGCGACCTCTTTATTGTTCGATCCGCCATTTGCAATCTCATTGAAGTAGCTCTTGTTTGACCAATACCCAAAGTTTTGAATACAGAGTAAGGCATCAAATTTATACTAGCTCCCTAATCACACAAGGCTTTTGCAAAATCCGCACTCCCAATGGTACATGGAATGGTAAATGCGCCAGGATCTTCAAACTTTGGAGACATAAAGTGCATAATGTCACTCACTTGATGAGTCATTTTGATGATCTCACAATCCATAGATTTCTTTTTAATCACCAAATCTTTCATAAACTTGGCATATCCCGGCATTTTCTCAAGAGCTTTCACCAAGGGAACATTGATCGACAAGCTCTCCATCATCTCAATAAACTTCTTGAATTGGTTTTCATTATTTTTCTTTGCAAGTCTTTGAGGGTAAGGCGAAGGAGGCCTTGGCAAATGAGCCTTGGCTTTAGGCATTACCATTTCCATTATGTCTATCACATCTTCCCTAAACAGGTTCATGTCATTTTGAGTCTCCTCCTTATTTTCATGAATATCAATTCTCACCTCACCATTCAAATTCTCTTCACTCACTTGCTCATCAACTATTGGATCATCTTCATTTTGCACTTTAACATCATCACTCACAACTTCCTTTTTTCGGAGGTAGTTGCTTCACCACCTCTATCGCTCTTTGTGGTCACTGCCATTGCATGGACGGTATTATTCCCGCCCTTCGGGTTTACTACCGTGTCACTAGGTAGTGACCCCTTAGGGCGAGTGTTCAAAGCTTGCCAAATTGGCCAATTTGGACCTCCAGGTTGCGGATAAAAGTATTAAGGGATGCCAATTGGGCATCGGAGTCGGTGTTTTTCTTCATCATTTGCTCAAACATTGACTCAATCCGTCCCATCTCATTGTTGGACGAGTTAGGGCCTTGGAATGTAAATGGAGGCAGGTTGTTTGGTTGTTGAAACATTTGGAGGCCTTTGAAAGCTCGACCACCGATTACCTTGATTATCGTTATTCTACCCCCCCCCCCCCTCCCCCAAGTTATTGTTGCCCCCAATTATTATTGTCACCCCAATTCTGGTTGTTGTTCCCCCGATTGTTTGAGTTGTTATTATTGTTCCAATTTCCTTGGGATCTCCACTGTTGTTATTGATTCGAAGCATTTTCCCGTTGTCCTTGGTTATTGTTCACATACTGAACCTCTTCACTTTGCTCATCATACCCATCATCTTGGTTGTAACTACTACTACCTTGCTCATATTAATCTTTATTGCTTTGAACTTGTTGACCATGTTGTCTTCTCTTGTTTACCAATTGATTAACCCCTTCCATTGCGTTTACTTGCTTTGAGCCCTGAATCTGCTGAAGATGTGCTTTTGCTAACTGGTTCATAGTTGTTGTAAACTCAGCTATGACTTGTTCGTGGTCTTGAAGTGCCTTGTGAAGATTTATGACATGAGGGTCCCCCTAAGGAACATTTTCCCGACTCAGCTAGGTCGAGGAAGTGTCAGTCATCTCATCAAGAATGTCATAGGCCTCGGCATAAGCAGCTTCATAAAATTACCCCTGCTAGCTGGTTTACCACACATTGATTGGTCGTGTTTATACCCCGATAAAATGTCTGTTGGATCATTGCTTCAGTCATATCATTGTTAGGGCATTCCTTGTCCATAATTTTATATTTATCCCAGATTTCATGAAGGGGTTCATTTGGTTCCTGTTTAAAAGCTAAAATCTCATCCCTTAATGCAGCCATATGTCCCAGTGAGAAATATTTGTCTATAAACTTGTGGGCCAACTCATCCCACGTGGTGATAGAATGGTTGGGGAGTCTTTCGAGCCAGTCCAAAGCATTCCCTCTAAATGAAAAGGGAACAATCTCAGTCTCAATGCATCCTCCGACATATTTGTCTTTTTGCTTCCCCAGCAGGTATCCACAAAGTCCTTTAAATGTTTATATGTATTCTGATGGAGAGCGCTTGTGAAGTACCCTCTTTTCTCCAATAAGGTCAACATGACATTTGTAATCTAGAAATTGTCCGCCAGATCCAGGGTGGGACAATTGCACTTGCGTAATCTTTATTTGGAAGCACCCGAGGAGCTGCTCGCAGAGGAGCCGATGGAGAGTCTGGAATGTTTTCATTGGCCTGGCGGACTCTTCTTTGAGCTTGAGGTACTAGAGGCACCTCATATTTAGCATTATCATCCACCTTCTCCCCCGGGAGAACATTTTCGAGAGGATCATTATTTGCCATTTTGTACCTGAATTGATTAACTCACACAAGTTAGTAAAATAGAAGGAAATAAAAACAAGACACACAGTTGTCAAATAGATAGCCAAAACCTTTTAACTCCATGGCAACTGTGCCAAAAAGTGATTAGCTCCAACCCTGCACCACTATATAATATTGAGGAGAGGTCGATGCAGCTTTTATCCGAAAGGTTGGGATCGATATCCACGGGGAGTTAATATTGGTTGGGAGTTGGGTTTCTATCTAATCTAGCTACATGTGTTGCTTTTAATCGCACTTCTAACCATGCTTGGGTTTATTTCTATTCAACGCTTAATGCTATTGATTGTTGAACATAATCTAAGTACAATATTTTTGTACGAGTTTTCTCAGTTGATAAAAAGCACTAGGGAAGTGACTTACAGTTAGGCGAGTATCTAATGTGGTCCAGAATTTAGGACAAGCTTGTTATATTTCGGGTCGTGATATAACCTTGACACATAATTACTCACTCTATACCTCTCGGTAGTTTAAGAGACATTGCGCTAATTGTCTTTCTCAAACCTAATTGGGTGTTCAAACATTGCATGTAAAATTGGCTCAAGTTAGGTATTACTATCTCTAGGTTTAACCCTTTAATTGGACTATCAATCTCTTGAATGCACCTCAATTCCTTATTAGCCTAATTTTCCTAGACTTGGTCCCTCTTTCTTAAGAAGAGTCTAAGTCATAAAGGCACGAATCAGTGTTGCAACCACCAATTCTACAATTAAAGCATGAATCAAGCTAAATATCACTAACTCATAAATAATTAAGCCCTAAAATTAAAGACCCATTAAATACCCATACTAGGGTTAAGTCACAATCCTAGCTAATGGGTTTAGCTACTCATAATCAAGGTAGAAATCAAAGATGGAGATAAAATATAAGCCATAAAAATTGATTACAAGAACAAAATCTAAGATTATAAGCTAAAGATGCTCTAAAATTACTCTAACTGGTAAAGTACGGCAATTCACGAGCTCACTGATACAAAAGATAACATAAAAATATGAAAAAAAAATTATTTATACACAACTAAAATTACTGGACAAAAATACACCTGCGGAGGTTTCGCTGTCAGCGAAATACTGGGCACCTCAGCGCATGGACTTTCGCGGCCGCGCAAAAAAAAGCGCGGACTTTCTTCAATTTTGTGCTTGGTTTGGACTCGGTATCGCGGACAACGTAAAAGTCACCGCCTCCGTGTTAGCATCAACCGCGGTCACGTAATTTGGTTGTAGACAGCGCTCCTCAGTCAATCTCAACTTGCAGAGTCTCTGAACTTCAATGAACGCTCTCAGTGGAAATACCACCGCAGCCGCTTCAGGTATTCTGCGACCGTGCTTTTTCATCGCGATCAGCGGTCACTGTTGTACCCAGAACATCTTCTCTGAATCTCACTTCGGCGGACCGCATAATTGTGGCCACTTCAGCGGTGGACCTTACCCGGCCGCTCTTTTCCATCACGATCAGCGCTTCAGTCTCATCTTTGAACTTGTGCAAATTTAACTCCTTCATGAGTTGATTATGGCTTTCTTGCCTCATTTTGACCTAACCCTGCAGACAAGCACATTAAGTTAGTTTTTGGGAGTACTTTTACACATTTTTTATCCAAAACCTAAGTAAAAGAGAACATAAGATAGGCTAAAATCCATAGTTATCACTCATGTCCCTGATTCAAGAAAATTTGTGTTACATGCTTTTGGGACGAACCCAATTGTCTAATTCTAGTAAAACAAAACTACAGGTTCTTGTTTCTCTCCTATTTGCGATCTTGTTCTCTGAAGTATCCCGTTGCAGTTTCCAACTCTTTTTAACTCCAAGTATCACTTTAGACAATTCTAATATGAAATTCTAACATATTTCACGTCAAAATAAAAAAAAAATGCTCTTAGAGTCTTTTAACGCATGAAAAGAGAAAAGATGTTGGTTTAGCCTTATACATCAGAAATTCCTTAAAATTGGTGGGCAACTTAGTAACGTGACATTTCTGCTTCAAGAAGAATTCGAGCAAGAATATCATACGGATGTTTCCCTACTCCAGGTATATTAAGGCTACTCTTTTTTTTTTTGACATGATCCAAGTAACGATACAAAAACATAATGATATTCCATAAGTGGTTCTACTCTTAGTAGTTAAGAATGTCTATGTTATTCATTCCCGTGAAGTGTTGAACTTGGTATACATGTATTTTCATGCAATTTGTTCTGGCCTTGCTATATTTTCCATTACTGGTTTCTAATATGCAGGAGTTGGCTCGTATATGGAGTATAATTTTGGCCATTAACTGTTGCATTCTTTCGCTACAGTAGATAAAATCAATTGTTTGCAGGAATAGCCTGTGAACTTAAGATGTGTTAGCTTATGCTGGCCACTGTGCCACAGATAATTTTATGCTATTCTTCAACTATTTTTACTTGGTTGGTCATTTCTCTTTATAAGCACTTTGAAACTCACAGTTTGCTTTACCTATCTTATTAGAAAAGAAAAGGGTGAAGCTTACAACGTATGGATATGATCTTGAATTTTCTAATAATAAAAATACACTATTTTTAACTTAAGCTCCGATGATTAGCCAAAAAGTATTAAATTGAAATATATTACGGAAAAGGAGAACTTGCCTTTTGAACTAAGTGTTTGATTCTGATTCTAATGGGTGGTGGACATTGACAACATGTTTGTGGTCGAGGTATTTGATAAAAATATTAATGTTTATAATATTGTGATAGATGCATCTTCGCATATGCATTTACTACCGAGCTACGGCTGGTCGGGCAGTCATGTATTTACCATCACGCTACGACCGGTTGGGCAGACACGCATTTACCACTGGGCTATGACCGGTCGGACAGTTACCATCGGTTGGGCAGTTATGTATCATTATTTACCACTTGTTGGGTACTCATGCATTTACCACCGTGCGACGGCCGGTCGGGCAATTACCACTGATCAGTTGGGCAGTCATACATCATAAGATATGGGTACTTCAGAGATTGAGGTTGATTCTTATATGTCTTTAGTTAATGCTGACTTATTATTATGTTTCAGTCCTGCCTTACATACTCGGTACATTATTTGTACTGACGTCCTTTAGTTGGGGACGATGTATTCATGCCTGCAGGTATAGACAATCAGTTTGACGAGCCCTCATAGTAGACGCGGTTAGCATTCAGTGAAGGATCGGTAAGACTCCACCTCATTCGAATGCCACCGAGTGTACGAGTCATTGTGTCAGAGTTTTGCTACAGACTTATAGGTAGGCCGGTACCCTGTCCCATTTGATGTCAAATAATCTTAGAGGCTTTGTAGATAGAGGTTCATTTTGTACAGTATGCCAGAGGCCTTGACGGCCCATATATATTCATGTTTTAAGAAAAATGGTTCAATAATATAGTATTTTCCTACTTATAGTTGTACATTACGAGTTGTGGCCATGTTGGCGCAAGATAGTTACAAAGAAAAAAAAATTGCAAAATGGTTGGCTCGGGCCAGTGCGGCACCGGGTGCCAGTCACGCCTCCCTTGGTTTGGGGCGTGACACCTCTACTGATGGATGTACTGTGATCGGAACAAGTCCCCGACCTACCCATAACATATATACGTATATACACAAAATGTACACAAAACTCTAGACCTGGAAACTCCGAAGGACGTGGAGCTTACCGATCAAGCTGAACTCGGGCAACACCAACTGAGGAGGTCTACCCGTCTGTTTGTCTGAACCTGCATGCATAAAATGCAGCGTCCTCAGAAAAAGGGACGTTAGTACGAAATAATATACCGAGTATGTAAGACAATAAAATAACTGAAAGCTAAAACTGAACTGATAACATAATAACTGAAAGTAACCGGGAGTCAAAGATGATTTGGGGATATACTATCCTGCTGATACTGACTCAACTCTCTCAATATAGTAAGTAAAATAAATGTCCGGCCCTATAAGGCTCGGAACGTGTAACCGCTCTGCCATAGTAGGCTCGCTCATAGGCGCTCGACCATACTAGGCTCTATATCTCGGTCATTCTGGGCTCTCTCATAGGCGATCGACCACAGTAGGCTCGGTATATAACTTGCCATCTGATCAGATGTTGCCCAATAGGGGCCTGGATATCGATTATAGCTCGATGGTGGTGAAAATAATATAATACTATATATATATATATATATATATATATATATATATATATATATATATATATATATAGACTCTCTGCTCTCTTGACTGAAAGAAGACAATACTCAATTGAATATAAAGTCCTGATAAGGGAGAACTGTAACTTATGAGACTAGGATAGTGTATATAAATTCGGGAGTATGAACTTCTCTTTATGCCTCGTTATCAAACACATATAATTACGAGATCATGCCAAAATGAAAGAAGAGCTTAGCATTAGCATACCTTATCACAATATTCCAATCACCAAGTTGAACTCCCCTTTTCCCACCTTAATCTACAACAATAATAATACTATCATTAAGTTACGAAAGATACAACTATCGTACAACGAACGACAAGCTTATTTTTATAAAAACGGGCAGCATCTCCCCTATAATCCTTACTTCCTCCAAATTTAAGAGAACACTAACAATAACAACAACAACATATATACATTATTTTTCAGCCTTATATACACCATAAAATACTACAAAACATCCCAACACACCGCAATCTCTTCATACACAAAATGACTACCGTAGTAGTGTCAAACGACCCGAAAATATTACGACGAATGACCAGACCACCACCCTGCATACATGGTGTTTCTCCACACACTTCCTCCTCCAAAACTCAAGAAAATGGTAGTAGAACACGCAGACCAACAACAACACAAAATAATCCATAAAACAGTCCGCTACACTTGAATAACTCGGGCTTCCGATCACCGTCCAGTGAGTTCTTAGAAGTATAGAACCACTTACCATGAATTTACAGCACAAAAAAGGATGAAATAGATTAGTAAACTTACCATATTTGTTGGATAACTCAGCCCTTATCTTGGTTCTCAAACGGTTTTACCTCCAATTAGAACTTGAAAGGGAGAGAACATCAATTAGGGTTTGTCAGTAATTTTTGGGAGGAAGTTTGCAAGGGTTTAGGTCTTATTGTTTGTGATATATAATGAGTTTTATATTGCAGGATATAAGACATTAAATGGGCTATTTGGCTGACCTGAAGTTGCCTATTTTTGGACTTTCATTTAACCAAGTAGGTGACACACCTACTTGTCACGTAGCAGCCTGCGCAGTATCGCAAAAATGCATATCTCTCTCTACTCCAATATCATATTGATAAACGGTTTAATACGTTAGAAAATAAACTCATAGAGATTCAATTGGATGGGTGGAAAACCCCATAACTCTAAGTATATTGGGATAAAATCGCAGTTACATTTGACCCAATTTTCAGTAAAACTTATCAACGTAACTTGTGATGACTTTCAACGACTTTTCTTCCACAACTCGCTTGACTTCAAAATATAACACACGGCTATAATACGAATAAACTAATTCATAACATAACCTCCTTATCATGTTAAACCCCCTAGTCTCATCCCAAAAGTACATGTTATAACATTTACATCTTGTCGACTTTGGACGAAATATTATTTTCTTCAATTCCTTAGCTTCTGAACCTTCCAAACCTCTTTGTACTTGTTGTTCATGATATTAAATAGTTGTAACCTTCAAGGTAACGTGATTAACTTACTTTATATACTTTCAAATATTATCTCATTTTTAGTCCTACATTAATTTACTTACGACACACTTTTACATATGAAAATTGTACGCGGCAAAATCAGGAGACTTGATTTTTTGCTGTCAAGACATTTTGGGAGCTTGCCCCGAGACCCCGAGGGTGGGAAGCCACGATCGAGTTCTCAGCCTCAGGGCTCATCGAATCCCGATTTGGAGGAATCGGGGACCGAGGTCAGGATAGAAGGGGAAGTCCACTAGGCACATGGCTACGCCTGGCAGGCCCGGCCTACCTAGAGCCTACTGTAAGGCCTTGAATCAAGCCATCCCATCTTCGTACTCTTGCAATTAATACACATGTACTTGTATCCGAGTTCCCCTTCTATATAAAGGGGACTAACCCTACCTTGTAAAGGACTGATGTTGCTCCACTTCTCCACAAACGCAATAATATCTCTCCCTCTCTCTCTCTCTCTCTCTCTCTCTCTCTCTCTCTCTCTCTCTCTCTNAGAAAAGAGACATGGCCTGCCGAAGCAAAAGCCTGAAGATTTGGCGGGCCCCCACCTCAACAGCCGGTGGTGCCACTTTATCCCTTGGGAAAGGAAGAGCCCTAAGGATGAAGTGCCATACCAGGCTTGGGTAGAAGAGTAAGCAGCAGTGCAAAATCCGAATGGTCGTTTATGCGAAGGGGAAACCGACTCCCCATCCATCACCATCTCGAGCCAGCGGCAGCAGCAAAGGTGGACATACCGATGACCGTAGCAATAACGGGACAACCCGTTTATGTTCGACGAAGGGAGGCCCCGACGAAAGGCCGCAACGCAGTCCGAAGGAACTCTTTCAAATAACCTTGAGATAGAAAGCTTCCATCGTGATGTTCAAAGGTAAAAGAAGATGATAATAAGGAAAAGACAAGCAAGCCTACTGAAGTATTGCGATGGGGAAAACAATGCCAAAACACCCTCATTTATAGGGGAAGAGATGACACGGTCATCGAGGCTCTGGAAGATGGGCCGGCGAATGAAATTACTACTTCCATGAAAAAATGTATCGACGACAGTACTTTTGCCTTTAGGAGCGGATGACAGAGTACCAAGCAGAAATATACAAGACACCATCTGTTACAAAAGATTGTGCCATGATCCGAATTGCCAACATGATGTCGTCAAAATATGATCAAGGAGTCAAATGCTAGAAACATTTCCCGTCACTTCTAGATGGGAAACATGAAGATTATCTGTACGCGGCAAAATCAGAAGACTTGATTTTTTGCTGTCAAGACATTTCGGAAGCTTGCCCCAAAACCCCAAGGGTGGGAGGCCATGATCGACTTCTCAGCCTTAGGGCTCATCGAAGTCCGACTCGGAGGAAACAGGGGCCGAGGTCAGGACAGAAGGGTAAGCCCCTAGGCACATGGCTACACCTGACAGGCTCGGCCTATCTAGAGCTTACTGTGAGGCCTTATATCAAGCAGTCCTATCTTCATACTCTTGCAATTAATGCACATGTACTTGTAGCCGAGTTCCCCCCATATAAAGGGGACTCACCATACCTTTTAAATGACCGATGTTGCTCTACTTTTCCACAAATGCAATAATATACCTCTCTCTCTCTCTCTCTCTCTCTCTCTCTCTCTCTCTCTCTCTTTCTTCTAAATTGTCTATCTTCATCGACCTCGAGGTTGCCGTAACGCTTTATCATTTTCTCGTTTGTTCTTCGTTGCTTTGCTCAATATTGATAATATAGAGCCTTACTTAGCTACATTTTTACCTGTTATCCCCTTCCCGACTGCCCTCGATAGCCCGAGATAGGCTCGAACTTCGGCCCCGAGGTATCTACTGGTTGATCTTATGCCCAGGCAACAGTCCCTACTGGTTCGATTACTACCTTGCTTAACTCTCTTTTCGTCATTTTACCTCACGCTTTGACACTAACTGCCTTAACAAACTAGCTCGGGAATAGATCACATATTTTTAGAATCCTATTTATAAATTTAATTATTGTTGCCATTTTTACAGTAAACAAAAATATAGGATGTAACATCATTCCCCCCTTAGGAACATTCGTCCTCGAATGTTTACCGTTGGAGACTTTGGGAATATTTGCAAGAGTGTCCTCCGTACACTAGAATAAAACCAACATGAATGCAACCAGAAAACATATTATGCATGCCACACATGGCTAATGTCATTAAATAGCAACGTTGCCTCACACAGCCGTAAATCATAAATACTGAAAGTCAAAAATAAGAGCTTACGTGATGACCTACTGGCATGAATAGAGCTATGTTATAGCATCCTATCTCGAGCCATATCTTCAGTTTGAAATAGGTGGGGGTATTTCGACTTCAAATCTTCCTCCTCTTCCCACGTCATCTCTTCCACATTCTTGTTTCTCCATAAAACCTTCACGAAGGTAACCTCTTTATTTCGTAGCTTATGGATTTTTTGGTCTAGGAAGGCAACTGGAATTTCCTCGTATGACAAGTCCTTCGTAATCTATACATCATCCGTGGGCACCACTCAGGTAGGATCGACAATGCACTTCCGTAGCATAGATACATGAAAAACCGGATGGACATACTCCAATTCTGAGGGCAACTCTAATTCATATGCTACTTGGCCCACTCTCCGAATGATCCTATAAGGCGCAATATACTGTGTGCTAAGCTTGTCTTTCTTGCCAAACTTCATCACGCCCTTCATAGGTGATACCTTTAGGAATACAAGATGATGCAGAGAAGACGGCTACCACAATCCAGAGTAAAAACTTAAACAAAGAAGATAACATAAAAATAAATTAACAGCATCAAAAATAATAAAAAAAAGTTGGAGAAAGGCCCAAAATAACATAAATGGATTAAAGAAATAAAGGAATAACGAGAGAAGAAAAAATTAGCGCCAAATCACACGTACAACATAGGCCTAAAACACAAAGAGAAAAATTACAAAAACCAGCACATATCTTCGAAATCCCATCACCATGAAACTTAGCAAAACTTACAGGTAAAACAAACCCTAAAATCAAAGAAAAAATGGAGATATGTAGAAAAAAAGCTAATTTACTAAGAGATGAGGAAACTAAGTAGAAAATTAGAAACATTAGCAATGATCGAGCAAACTTATAGTTTAGATCAAAATGAAATTTCAATTTCTAGAGGGATTATTACCTGGTTTCTATTTGCTTTCTCGGTGCTACGGTTTGATTATGTGAGTTCCAGTAGATTGTTGTTGTATTGCTCTTATTTGAGTTCTCTCAAGTGAAATCGTAGCTTTTGTTAGGGATTGGACACAGTACTTCTGGTCAGTGCACAAAGGAGAACTGAAGATTTACAAAAGTTACAGTTAAGTGGATCAATTAGATTGAACTGAGGATTTCATTGTTATACAGAAGAACACGATATAAGCCTAGAAGACTATGGAATAGAAGTTGAAAAAGAAGAAGCTATGGAACCGAAAAAGCTGTTGATATACTACGTGGTTGTTCAGTCGGAGGAGGAAGACACATATAGGTAAATGGTTGAAAATTCCAATATGCCCTCAGTTTTAAATTTATCTATTTGAAAGCAGACATGTCGAAATCTAGCTCTTCTATAATATAGTAACCAGGTATCCTCACCTAGAAAAATTTGTGTTCACTTTGCTAAGCGCCTCTAGGAGACCTTCAATTACTACATTTATGGGCTATAAAATTTATTCCAAACTTGAAATAATACCTTAAAAGATAAAATTATGAAAATGTATAAAAAATATTTATAAATTACATTACAATAAATATTTATATGTATACAATATTCTTAAAAATTGTAAAAATGTACTATCACGTTGGTTTGGTTTCGATTTGACTTTTTTTTTTACTTAAAAGCAAACCAAACCAATTATTATCGGGTATTGTTTTTCAATAACAAACTAAAACAAACAAAACTACAATCAACTTTTTTTTGTTTGATTCGGATTATAGGTTTGGAACGATTTATTGATTTTGTTTGTACACCCCTAAGCCTAGTCATTAGATGAAATTCTACTGTGGAGACTTTAAGGTAATACCTGTCGGCATCCGCATGCCTCGGAGTCCCCCTCTCTCTAGATCTCTTTATTCATTATCTTTTATATATGGACATAATGTATAGGATTATCCAGTATTTCTACTTATAGCTTGTGACTTGTATTACATCGTGTCTCGGAATTTGTATATGCTGAGTTATAATATTTTTTTATACATTTGTTGAGCTTGAGACTTGTATTTATCATTAATTCAGTTGTTTCGCATGTTTGTTAGGCTTACCTAGTCTTAGAGACTAGGTGACGTCATGACATCCTATGGAGAGAAATTTGGGGTTGTGACAGTATTAGAGTGTGAGGTTGAAAAGGTTCAACTTGGCGAGATTAGTTCTAGCCGTAACCTATTTGACGGTAATCATATTTTTTGTTGGAGACAAACTTTGTGGTGGGGATTTGGAGATGCGACTTGTTGAAGGCTATGTGAAGAAGGTGGATCAAAATTATTTTGTTAGAAAATTTAGGCCAAGGGAAAGAATTGTTAGGTATTTATCCTAATTTTCTTACCATATTTGATTTTCCTATCTCTTGAAGGAAATGACAACATATTTACCATATTGGATTTTTCTTTTTGTAGAAGAAAATTATAAATCTCTAATATTTGGCTAGTCCATTTTCTTATAGGAAAATGTTTGAACTTTTATAAATTGAGAATCCTTCCTTCTCATTTAGCAACATTCACAATATAACCGTATTGGATTTGAAAGTCGTGTTTAGAGGATAACTTTACAGGATAAGTGTTAGTGTGTCACTTGTGTTTGCCTCTTCGTGAGATTATTTTCTCTCTATATTTTGTACTCCCTTTTATTTAGCAGATTGCGCATCTCTTCCGTGGATTGAAATAGGTCAACTGACCGAACCACGTTACATATTTATGTCTCTTTTGATATATTTTCTTTTATTATCTGATTTATCATCGTTCAAGATTTGGTGTACTAACTTCCGCATGACAATTGATTTTTTCGATCTTAACACAATAATGGTAGACTTGGTTCCAGGAGCAAAGGGAAAAGATATTGGTTTCTAGACTTCAAAACAAATTGGTCCAATCTTGAAGAAACGGGCAAAGAGCTAAGTCAGCTAGGCCAACCATACAATGCAAAATATTTTGGGATCAATGATCATGCTTACTAAGTTGGTTTAACGCGCATGAAATTGCCAAAAAAAAAAAAGAAGAATATCTTATGAGGCTGAATTCGAATTTTTATTGTACAAAAAATATAGGAATTCTTACCTCTTATAGCAAAGGTTAACACCTTATTTATTTTAATTAAATACCATTTAAAAAAATTATTTTCAATAGATATCTTTTAAGGTTTATAGCAAAATATTTAATTTTGGTTTCCTCCTAGACCTAAGCCACTAAATATCAGTTACACTTTTTTCTTTATCTCTCTACTTTGATACATCCCATACTCCCAAAGTTTTGTGGACCTCTTCCTCTAATATCAACTCTCTTTTCTTCCAAAGTTTCGTGGATCTCTTCCTCTAATTACTCTTTCTTTTTTTGTTTCCCTAACTTAAACGACACAAAAGCATTAATAACACCATATTCAACTTGTTCATAGCACAAATCCTCTGCATTCCAACTCAAAGTTATTCAATTGCTTCTCCATAACTTTCCCAAGTACTGCTTTCGCCATTCGCTTCAAATCCATTTTTCCATAGATTTCTTCGAATATCCGTTTTGACTACTGACATCCGGTGAATGGTGGATTCACCGAAAATTAGGGTTTGTTCTTGAACAAAGACGATGGAGTTTGGGGCTGAGCAACTTGATTTTTTGTTAATATATTTCAATGTATTTTCATGTATTTCATTGTATTCATTGTCTTTTTTTTCATTGTAATTCAATATATCTCGTTGTATTCCATGTATTTCATTTTATTCACTGTCTTTTTTTCTCATTGTATTTCAATGTATCCCGATGTATTCTATGTATTTCATTGTATTCACTGTGTCGTTATATGCCATGAATGTATTCATAAGTTTTTTTAATTAATATAATTTACATATTCAGATGTATTATATAATTTCTCTGAAGATTGCTATATTTTTTGGGTATATTTCGGTTGAGAATCTTTTTTATAATTGAAAATACAAAATTTGTGTATTATAATTGAGTTTGTTGAGTTATATTAGGAGTCTATTATGTTAATTGATTCATTTTCCATTTTAAAAACAGCGTAATCCCCTATTTCACGCCATGAATATAGTCGGATACAATAATCTGTCCAGTTGTAATCGCATGTTTCACTCCATGAATACAGTCGAATACACTCGAATACAACAACTGATTAGCTGAACTTCCCTGATTCACGCCTATTTTTGCTACTGTATTCATGAATACAATAGTTTAAATACATCAAATAAATCTTATAACCATACAAAAGGTATCTATAATCCGTAATATAGCAAATGCTATCTATAGATGGCTAATTACTACTAAAAAGATAATAATTTATGAAAATTTCTCAAAAATATACGGGTGTGATGCTCCGGTTTAAAATTAGATTTATCTTGGGTCGGGAGTTTTTGATGTTTCTGTAATAACTAAGATAAGTGTCTACGGTAGCTTATTTGAAATATTCTAACAATATAGTTAATCTTATAACAGGAGCGAACTTGTATCATTTTAGCATTTGGCAACCTAAAAAAAGGCATATACAGTAGGCAAAATAAAGCAAAAAATGGGACCCTGGATCGGGTGATTGAACCCGACGTGAATCGAACACGCAACCTTCTGATCTGGAGTCAGACGCGCTACCATTGCGCCACGGATCCGTAGATGCTAAGATGGACATCTCTTAAATATTTATCTTCGTTCAGGAAATGGTTAATTTTGGCGTCGGATTATTTATTCCAACGCCTATCTTTCTTAAGAGTTTTCCATATGTTAGTAGTTTAAATTTAAAGTTGTCGAATTTGACATGGGATATAAAATTAATGTTCTCAAGAGACATTCAAGCAGTATAGGACAGTGACCCTAGACATAATAATATCTAGTAGCTAGCATATATATCATGCAAATAAAAGTAGCAAAAAAAGTCTTGCGAAAAAGCAATAGAACATTCTTACAAAACTCTTACAACATCACTAATTCCTCATATTTACACAAGTAGCACAAACAAAATGTTAATTCTTTTTGCTAATTAAAACAAAATACTACATGTATTGAGCTCTCAATTCTCAAGAAGCAAACCAGGCATAATATAATAAAGAAATGGAATTTTCAGTGACATGGTAATATTTGCCTCTACACATACACCTGTAAACAATGGGGCATTCGAAGCTAAGTAGCTAACCATTACTCTCTTACAAGGAAAACAAGCATGGGAACAATCTGGTAAGCTTGATCCTGTTGGATACAACTCCATTTCTTTCTTTTTGTTCCTGCAATTCACAGTTTTTTTTATTATTATAAAGATCTAGGATACAAGGCTAAGATGTCAAATATATTGTTTCATAATTAAATTACCTTAATTAAGGTTAGGGGTGTACATAGGTCGGGTTGGTTCGCATTTTACAATTACCAAACCAAACCAATTGTGTCGAGTTATTAAATCTAAAAACCAAACCAAACCAATAAAACTCGAGTTTTTCACTCTCGGTTTTCCTCGAGTTTTCTCGGGTTATTTCGATTTTTTTTCCGAGTAAAATCTTCGTAGAACAAAATATATAAATTGTGCTCAAAATATTTCTCTAGTCCTAGTAAGATACAACTATATAAAGTATTTTTCAAGAAAATAATACAAAATATGAGATATGTTATGGAATTATCCTAAAATATATTCAACAATAAAGACAATAAAATTATGTAATATAAATATTGCTAATTGTAAAATCCATAATAAAAATAAACATAATCTAAAAGTACTAAGTCATGCTAAAATAAGTAGAATAATAAGGGAGTATTAATAACATGATTAAACGCTAAAGAAAAAATAAAAATAGGTTATTCATTTTTATCTAAATAATTGCAAAACAAGAAATAGATATTCAATACATTCTCGTTCGTAGTATTGAATTGAATGTCTTTTGTTAGCATTAATATTGATTTGATTTTTGTTTGGGCTTTTGTTAGCAATTTAATATTTAGGAATTTTTACACCTTATAGAAAACTTTAGTACCCTATTTATTTTAAATAAATACCATTTTAAAATATTACATCATATAGATACCTTTTATACTTTGTAACCAAATATCTAATTATAGTTACATCCTACATTTAAGGCTATGCTAAATAATATATGGTGTCTATTTTAAGTTACCTTGTCATTCTTCAACTTCATATACGATTACTATATTGAGATTCCTTTCTTCTCTTTAACCAGGTCCTAAGTTGAAGCCTCGTCTTACATATTCTTGCATTTCCTTACAAGTTTTCCTGACGGCCTTCTGCCTATTTGTGCTTTTAATCTATTACTTTTGGTGTTTATAAGCAACTATGGTGTTCTAGCTGACATTTTACTCAAAGAAGATGGTGTTTCGTTCCGAGGGGGCTGACCAGCCGGAATTAATGGCTGGCCGCCGGCCGGGGAAGCTATAAGGCTATTTCTCTCTCTAGATCGCCCAAATCGCCTATTTGTATTCGAATGTATATTTCAGTTGTATTCACATGTATTCAACAGCATTCATTTATATATTTTAGATGTATTCAAAAGTTATGTGTATTCTCTTGTAATCAGTTTTAATCAGTTGTATTTAACTATTTTATTCAGCAGTAGTTAGTTGTATTTAAGTATTTTATACAACTGTATTCAGTTGTAGTTAGTTATATTCAACTATTTTATTCAGCAGAAGTTAGTTGTATTTTGTTGCATTCAAGAGTTTTATTCAGTTATATTTTGTTGTATTCAGATGAATTAAGTTGTATTTTGTTGTATTCAACTGTATTATTCATATGTATTTCTCTTTATTCATCTATAATCTTTATTATGTATCTTTCAAATACAGATTAATGAGGGATCTTTTAGTTCGTTGAGTTAAATTAGGAGAATATCATGTGATTTGATTTCCTTCCGTTTTAACCAGTTTAACCTTCCAGATTTTGCGCAGATACGTTAATGTATTTAACGTTAATGCCGCTTGAATACAGCTAAATACATATCAAAATTAGCTGAAATTTCATTTTTTACGCCTTTTTTTGTTGTATTAATGAATGCAACAGCTTAAATACATGAAATACATTGTATAAAAATATTAAAAGGTATCTATAACACGTAATATAGCAAAGAGTATCTATAAATGGCTAATTAGACCTAAAAGATGGTGTTTTATGAAAAATTCTTTTTAGTTTACTAATGTTAATGACTATAAAACTTATTGAAACATTCAAAAGTTCTAAGTCCAACCTTGAAATAATACCTCAAAAGATAAATTTATGAAATATTTTAAGAAATATTTATAAATTATATCACAATAATTATATTTATATATTAAATATATCTAAAATTTCTATATATGTAATGTCGGGTCGGTTTGGTTTCGATTTGACTTTTTTAGTTAAAACCAAATCAAACCAAACCATAATCGAATTTTTTTTTCTCGGTTTGACTCGGATTATCGAGTTGGTGCGATTTGTCGGTTTTCGTTGTACACCCCTAATTAATGTGGACATGGTTTTGCTTCTCCGTCTTTGTTCCTTTCCCATGTTAGGTAACTGAAATTTTATCTTGTAATTCAACTTACAGCAAAAAATATATATAAAGAAAATTGCAGAGAGCATCCAAGGAGAAATTAAGGAATTGGAGTGAAGAGCGAGTTATTTGCGTATTTGAAATAGTGAATGTACATCTGGTTTGAGTATGCAATACTAAGTAATTATGTTTGTAGAAGACACAAGAATTGAAGTTGAAGGGCAAATAGCAAATGCAAAGCAAAAGGGGAGTCCATTGAAGAAGGTCGTGAAGGTCTGAACTTTGGAATAAATGAAGTTTTCAGTAACGTTCTGCTTCTTTAATTTCCTTCCCTGCCTTTAATGTATCTTTTCCCTCCTCCCATGTTAGTTTCATGTCTTAATTATTTACTCTATCTACGATACGGAATGAACCCCTTTTTCGTGTTTCCTTTTTTTATTTACTTGTTTTGGACAGTAGCGTAACCACTTTGAGGGAAATTATATTGTGTAAATAAGTAAGAAAAGATTTTATATATGTGTGGGGGAGGGGGGGTGAGTGTTAATTTGTTCCTTTGTAATTTTATTTTTCTTTAAGAAAATCCTGAATTCGCCTTTTGGACAAGAAGTTGAACGTTTGTTTGGTTCGCTTAATGGTGTTGGAATACATGTTGTACCAAAAAATTGTTTTCGTCTTATTTTAACTCAACTCATACGGATCAATACTTCAAATTAAATTTCTCTAGTAAAATGTCTCAATTCATCGTATTGCACAATAGGTTCGTTTATTTCTTAAACAATTGGTTTTGTGTATTCTAATTGATAAGTATTTGAATAAAAATTGCAGTTATTTCTTTGATTTCACTACATACTATTAAATCTGAATTATCTATATATTCATGACTTAGGTGAAGATGAAGTAAAGAGAGAGATACGAAGAGAAGACCGAAAATGGTGACTTAGATATTATTTAATAATGTGTATTGTGTACACTTGGCTGATACATATGTACACGTGAGAATGAGGTGTAGGTAGGTATTAACTATTTTAAGCTTAACTAATTCTGTTAACAACTTCTAACCACCTAGACGGTAAAGACTCCTCTCCCGCTGATATCATTTAACACTCCCCCTCAAACTAGGTGGAGTAAAAATATAAAGAATACCTAGCTTGGAGTTTAAATACTCGTGCTGCACTCGATTGAGTCCTTTAGTGAGAAGGTCAGCAGGCTGATCTTTTGTAGCTATATACTTAGTTGTAACGAGTCCTTGTTGCTCGATATGTTTAGTTCGTTCATGATAAACAGGATTTGCAGCTATTTGTATGGCTGCTTTGTTATTACTGTGAATTTCAACTGGTAGTTTGATGTCTGTTTCCACTTCTTTCAAAACTCATATCAACCAAATAAGTTCTGCTATAGTTGTTGCAAGACTTCTATACTCAGTTTCTGCTGAGCTTCTAGAAATTATGGTATGCTTCTTGGATTTCCATGACACTAATGAGTCACCAATCTTGATTAAGAAGCCTATGACATATCTTCTAGTAATATGGCAGGCAACCCTGTCAGCATCACAGTATGCAGTCACAACATTGCACATTTATATATTATCTTCTAGTGATAAAGTTGTGTTGATTAAAAGTGTCCTTCAATCTTTGCCCATTTATATATTATCTGCTATGTCCCTCCTCTCCCCCCTCCAGAACTACTTTTAAATTAATTGAAAAATATTTTGCTAATTCTTTCTGCGGTAATTCTATTGAGCACAAAAGGTACCCTTGGAGTTCCTGGAGTAACCTCACTATGCCTACAGATGAGGGTGGTGTTGGTGTTAGAAAGATGGAAGAAATCAGTGGTATGTTGGCTATGAAAAGGTGGTGGAGGATTAGGTCCACATCATCTCTATGGGCAACATATGTTACACATAAGTACTGTATTAGATCTTATTTGGTTTCAAAACAATGGGCTTTTGGGAACTCATATGCCTGGAAACAGGTTCTTAAAATTAGAGGCATTGCAGAAAAATACATGGTCTAGCAAATCAAATCAGGATCAAGTAGTTTTTGGTGGAATAATTGGACCTTAAAAGGTCATCTTGCAGGTTTCGTTACTACCATGAGGAAGAGCCATAAAACCTTGGTGTGTGAATTCATCACCGAGGGCAGGTGTAATGATAGAAAGCTGAAGAATGTCCTTCTAGAACACCTGATAAATCATATCCGTAGCACTAACATTGAAAATCAAGAGAAAGAGGATAAGGTTTATTGGGACCTTATGGAGAATGTCAAATACTCCAACAAGACAACTTGGCATCTGGTAAGAAACTCTAGACCTAAGCAACAAGTAACATTTGGAATTCCTATATTTGTTTTAATATGACATTCCTGGTTTAGAGGCTTTGGAAAGGGAAACTCCCTTTTGATGAAGTAATTTATAGGTTTGGAGACAGATTATTTCTAGGTGTAACTGCTGTGAGAATCCTGACTATGAAAAAATGCACCATATTTTCGTAGAAGGACATGTATCCAGTTATGTTTGAAATTTTTTTTGGCTCCCAACTTGGAATTAACTATCACCCCCACCCTATTAGAAATATGTTAAATACCTGGTGGCATACTAAGTCTGTTAATGATATACATAAACTAGTATTCAGTATTACTCCTATTATCATATGTTGGGTACTTTGAAAAAAAACTTGTGCTTGCAGGTATGGAGATCAGAAGAAATTCAACTTCTATAAACGGAAGCAACAAATCAGTTGGAATGTGGAAATTGCAATCAACAAGGCCTATCCTAATTTTAAACTCAAGTTGCCTTGGGACAGTTTCTGTGACACTCTAGTAAGGATGCGTCCCAAACAAATCTCCATGGTAGTGCAATGGCAAAAATCAGGAATTGGATCTCTCAACCTAAACACAAATGGAAGTTTTAACAAGAGAGATGATAGGGATGGACTGGGAGGTGCACTGAGGAAAGACAATGTTTACATTATCATGGCATTCTCATTCCCTTATAGGTGCAACAATCATAATCTCGCAGAAGCTTATGCAGTATTTTTCGGAATTACCTGGTGTATACAAAATGGGTATGCAAATTTCACTTTAGAGAGGGATTCACTCTTCCTAGCTGATATTTTAAGGGAGGAGAATGAGACTAATTATAGGATGGTTCATATCACGGATAAGATAATACAAATGAGGCACACGACTAATATACATATCAACTATTGCTAAAGAGAAGTCAACCAACTAGCTGACTGTTTAGCATAATTGGCGGCCAAAACTTAGAACTACTTCTCCAGTCAGCAACTTCCTAAAGGCGCTAAGGTCCCCTTTCACCTGGACAAAAGCCAAATTCCAAGTATTAGAATCAAGTATGACAAAGATAATTTTTTTATAAGCTAGAATTTTTATTGGTATTGGCAGGTGAATCTGTATTATATTATCACCTAGTCATATCTTTTGAAGGGTAACCTTTACCCTTGTGTTGTACTAAGAAAACCATCTTTTGATTAATACAACACTCCCAGATAATGGGAAAATTGAAATTTAAAAAATGCTCTGATTTCTTCTTGCATAGCTTCTACCCATCTTGGGACTTTCACTACCTCAGAGTAATTAGAAGGTTCCATAGTAGATGAAAAGGAGGCAAAATAGGCCTTATATTTGGATGACATATTATTATAGCCTATATACCTGTCCAATTCATATGATATATCATTGTGAATGTTCAATGATACAAAGTCCTTTATCCAAACTGGAGGATTTTTGTCTCTAGATGATCTTCTGGTTTCATATTGTAGGTTCTGCTGAATATCATCTAGTGGTTGTATATTTGATAGAAGATTATCTGGTAGGTGATTATATGATAATTGTTGTTTAGGTAGCTGAGTGTTTTGTGATTGTGGCTCAGATATTTGTGTTAGCATTTCATGTTTTTCTAGTATAGAGACTTCTGAACTTGCTTCTGCTTGAATAGGTTGGTTTTTTAAACCCTCTGTATATGTAGGAATGTTGTTTGATTGACTGTGTAGATCTGTGTCAAATGTTATTTCAGAGAAACTATCTTGTAAATTTCCTGTATTTGGAGTAGGAAATAGTTGTTATGAGTTTGTGATTGTTTTGCTGAAAGGAAATATATTTTATCTGAATATAACATCTCTGTTGACAAAGAAATTACAATTACTTATATCATATAAAATGTAGCCTTAGTGAATTTTCAAGTACCCCATATGCACAACCATTTTAGATCTTGGCATCAGCTTGTCATGTTCTTATAGTATCTTAGCAAAACACATACACCCTAATATTCTAAGATGGATTCATTTTGTATAGCCTTTCATAGGGAGACATATTGGCAATGACAGAACTAGGAATTATTTAATTGAATAGACTGCTGCTAAAATGCAGTGCCCCCAGAATTTGATAGGTACATTTTCTTGAAACTTCATAGCTTTGGTGACTTCTAAGATATGTCTGTGCATCCTTTCAGCCACTCTATTTTGTTGAGGAGTGTAGGAACATGTTCTTTGGTGTATAATGCCTAGGTTCTTGAATAACTGATCACAGAAACTGTTGACAAATTCTGTCCCGTTATCAGTTCTGATAATCTTGATGCTTTTATCAAATTGATTTTTAAAATAGCTGAGAAAATGTTGTAGGGATAAGCACACATTAGACTTTTGCTTTATCAAAAACACTTGTTTCATTATGAAGTAATCATCTACTACAATTAGAAAGTATTTTTTTCATCAAATATATGTATTCTATATGATCCCCACAGATCTACATGAACCAAATCAAAACAGCTAGGACTCTGAATACAACTTGAAGAAAATGGTAATGTTGTCTGTTTAGCACATGGACGGACAATACATTTTTTTATGCTTTCCTTTATAGTTTGTACACTAATAGGTAGTATTCTTTGTAAAACTGCATATGACATGTGATCAAATCTTCTTTGAAAAGAGCCACCACTAATTGGTTATCTGCAAAGATCCCAATTCATTTTGCAGCAAGTGTAAATCTCTTATTGTTGTGAATCCGTTGAGCTAAAAGTAGATATAAACTATCATCAAACTTACAATGAGAACAAGGTAAATTCGTGACAAAGTCCATGTTTATTGCCTCCCATTTCCATATCGGGATCTCTATAGTCTGCATTAGCCATCCGAGCTTCTAGTGCTCTACCTTCACCTGCTGGCAACTAGGACACTAGACGATAAACTCAGCAATGTTCTTCTCCATATCGTTCCACCAGTACACATCCTTAATGTCATGATACATCTCCGTCGACCCAGGATGAATGGAGTACCACGAATAATGTGCCTTTGACATAATCTTGTCTCGTATTCCTGCTACATCTAGAACACAAAGACGACCCATGTATCTGAGAACCCCATCTTCCTTGAGCTCTAACAACATCTTCTTCTGTTGCGGAACTCTCCCTCTTAGCTCAACCAACTCTGGGTCCTCGTACTGCCTTTCCTTGACTTCAACGTTGAGAGATGATTTTGTAGTGTTTTGGAGTACAACTCCACCATCGTTAGAATCTACTAACTGAACCCCCAAACAAGTCAATTGATGAATCTCTCTAGTTAATTATCTTTTCTCGGCCTCTACATGTGCTAAGCTACCCATAGATCAGCGACTTAAGGCATTTACTACAATATTAGCTTTCCCTAGATGGTAGGGAATGTTAACATCATAATCTTTCAATAACTCAAGCCATCGCCTCAGTCGAAAAATTCAGCTCTTTCTGCTTGGCTTTTATGATCTGTAAATACATCAACATAAATACCATATAAATAATGCCGCCATATCTTAAGTGCATGGACAACCACAGCTAACTCGAGGTCGTGGGTCGGATAATTCCTTTCGTGTTTCCTCAAATGCCTTGAAGCATACGCAATTACCTTCCCATCTTGCATCAGGATACATCCTAACCCGACACCTGAGGTATCACAATACACGACATAACCCTCTGGACCCTCAGAAAGTGTTAGAACTGGCGCTGAGTTCAACCTGTTCTTAAGCTCTTGGAAACTCCGCACGCAAGCCTTTGTCCATTGAAACTTAGTTGCTTTCTGCTTCAACTTTGTCAATGGTGCCGAAAGGGAAAAGAAACCCACTATGAACCTCCGGTAGTATCCTTCTAAGCCTAGAATGCTACGAACCTATGTCGGAGTGGTAGGTCTAGGCCAAGATTTCACGGCCTCAATCTTCTGAGTGTCTAACTTTATACCTTTATCTGACACAATATGCCCCAAGAATGCTACAGACTTTAACCAGAACTCACATTTAGAATACTTAGCATACAACTTATGATCATGGAGGGTTTGGAGTTCCGCTCGCAGGTGGTCCACATGCTCATCCTCTGAGCGTGAATAAACTAGAATATCATCAATAAATACTATCATGAACAGATCTAAAAGTGGACGGAATAGGCTATTCATCAAGTCCATACCCGAAGGACATGACAGGAACTCGAAGTGTCCATATGGGGTCCTGAAGTCTGTCTTCGGAATATCTTTCTACCGAACTCTGACCTGGTGGTACCCCGACCTCAAATTTATCTTTGAAAAGCATCTAGCCTCCTGTAACTGATCAAACAAGTCACCCTTCTCCATTCCTCGATAGACCAGGTCGAGGTACACTCTATAAATTTAACTTAGTACTGGCGCAACCGTATCATAACATATTTGCAGGAAGGAACGCTCTCACAAGATAAGAAATAAGCCAAAAAGCTCTGAAAACATACGGCCAGGTACAGCCTCGTGAACTATGATCTTTACAAAAGGACATTTGGTGGTCACCTAGCCAAATGCCTTGGGCCAAATCAAACAAGGAGGGTACTAGAAGAAATACACGAGGGTCACTGCGGTGCCCATACGGGAAACATGCCCTTGTCACATAGCCTCATCCGCGCAGGATACTACCGGCCCACCATGAAAAAAGAGGCCGCGAATTACGTCAAAAAATGTGAGCAGTGCCAAAACTACGCCCCTATGATACACCAAGCAGGAGAACTCCAGCATTATGTCACTTCTCCATGGCCATTCATAGAGTGGGGAATGGATATTGTCGCACCCCTCCCAGCAATGCGAGGTAAGGTGCGCTTCCTTTTGGTTTTAACTGACTATTTCTCTAAATGGGTGGAAGCAGGTGCATACACTCAAATACGTGAGCAAGAAGTTATCGCATTCATATGGAAAAAGATAATATGTCGCTTCGGCATTCCCAAAGAAATCAGCTGTGACAACGGACCTCAGTTCATAAAGAATAAAACAAATAAGTTTTTTGAAAAATAGCACATCAAGTGAATACTCTCCACACCATATCATCCTGCCGGCAACGGCTAAGCCGAATCCTCTAACAAAATAATATTAAATATATTGAAAAAGAAGCTTGAGGACACCAAGGGGCTATGGCCTGAACTGCTACCAGAAGTACTATGGGCATACCGTACCATGTATTCATTAGTCTACGGGACTGACGCCATTATATCCATCAAAGTCGGAGAACCTAGCCTGAGATAATCCAACGAGAACGGACCAAGTAACAATGAAAGCAGGTTACAAGACCTGGATGAAGTCGAAGAGCGAAGACATATGGCTCACGTAAGAATAATAGCCTAAAAGCAACAAGCCGAAAGGTACTATAACAAGAAGGCCAAAGTACGACCACTCAAAGTAAGGGACTATGTTCTCAAAGCTAACACAAGCAGCAAAAGACCCAAATGAGGGAAAACTGGAAACAAACTGGGACAGGCCATACAAAATCACGGCAACAACAAACAAAGGAGCATTCCAATTAGAGACAATGGAATGAAAACTACTCCAAAACAAGTGGAATGTCACCCATCTCAAATACTTCCACTTCTGAAAAGAGGCGTCGTCTACGTCGTACTCTTTTTCCCTCATCCGGGTTTTGTCTTAATCGGGTTTTATCTGTAAGGTTTTTTAATGAGGCGACAAGGGATACGTCTCGAGGTTCGAAGTATTATTCATTGCCCCGCCTACCGACGTCATCTCCAGGCCGAGCAATGAAGGGACTATGTATAGATAGTCAAATCTTCATAGTATGTATGAACTCAACATGTATTTCCGACAGGAATATAATCGAATATCCATTGTATGAACGAAGTCAACGTGTATTTCGGACAGGAATATAATCAAATCTCCATTGTATGAACGAAGTCAACGTATATTTCCGACATGAACATAGTCGAATCTCCAATGCATGAATAAAATCGACATATGCAACACTCCAGCAGATGCAATGGCTAAGGCCATCATTGAAGTAAAGGGTTCAACATTTCTCGAACTACGACGGGATACTAATTCGACACCAGCTCAAAAGTAACATCACAATGGCTAAGTCCATCATCGAATTAAAGGGTTCGACATTACTCGAACCACGACAGGATACTACTTCGACCCCAGCTCGAAAGTAACATCCCAATGGCTAAGGCCATCATCGAAGTAAAGGGTTCGACATTACTCGAACCACGACGAGATACTACTTCGACACCAGCTTGAAAGTAACATCCCAATGGCTAAGGCCATCATCGAATTAAAGGGTTCGACATTACTCGAACCATGACGGGATACTACTTCGACACCAGCTCGAAAGTAACATCCCAATGGCTAAGGCCATCATCGAATTAAAGGGTTCGACATTACTCAAACCACGACGGGATACTACTTCGACCCCAACTCGAAAGTAACATCCCAATGGCTAAGGCCATCGTCGACATATAGCGTTCAACATTACTTGAACCACGACGAGATACTACTTCGACACCAACTCGAAAGTAACATCCCAATGGCTAAGGCCATCGTCAAATTAAAGGGTTAGACATTACTTGAACCACGACGGGATACTACATTGACACCAGCTCGAAAGTAACATCCCAATGGCTAAGGCCATCGTCGAAGTAAATAGTTCGACATTACTCGAACCACGGTGAGATACTACTTCGACACCAACCCAAAAGTAACGTCCCAATGGCTAAGGCCATCGTCAAAGTAAAGGGTTTGACCTCACTCTAAGCAAAATGGGCTTAATATTTTGACAGATACCCGAAGTATCATAAATGCAACAAAGATTACCACTGAATCGACAATACAATTTTTCATTACAACAAAATATTACAAGCACCTGTCTTTACAAAGAGCTCAAATACGCCCTTACAAAAGTTGTGAAGAAAAAGTAAGTACAAACCAAAAACTACAAGTCATTCTCGGTGGCGTACACATCTTTGTACCAAGAGTCAGAGGCAAGACGGTTCGCATCATCAGATTTAATGTCATCCCCGTCAGGCGTAAAAGGGTCATATCCGCATGCCTCGAGCTCATTATTACAGGCGATGGCCTTCATAAGGTCCTCGTCTCGCTCCCTCAACTCCTTGACCTTGCGCGCCAATTGATCATCCCTCTATTTGAGCCCTTCACGGAACAGTTGGAAGTCAGGATCTTGATTGTAGATGTCGGCCATCACACGATGCTTATTGCGATATTCTTGATATTTAGAAGACATATTTCCATACATGGCCATCCTCCTCTTTTCCCTGCGCTCGCGGTCGATCTCCATGATAAAGGTCTGGCACAACAAGAAGTTAAAACAAAAGGACAGGCCAAAAATAACAACACTAACCCAATGACGAAAAGGAAGAGAAAGATATATACCCGCAAAGCCATGTCGGAGACGCTTCGAGACAACTTTGTATCGCTCATCGCTCTCATTCTCAGGGGCAACACATAAAGGGATAAAGCAGACGCCACCTAATCACAGTTCGACAATAAGTTGTAGTCCCTAGGGACAACTATGTGCCGATCAGAACCCTCCACTCTGACCTCTACGTGAGTGTGACATTCTAAAAACTCACGAACATCCCCTAGGTCGACATCTGAGCCCTAGCCTTAGCCCTCTACGCGTAGGCCCCCTCCGACGTTAGACGATGCATATCCCTCAGCGGAGTGCACGGAACCACCTCCTGGGTAAACCCCTTCTATTTGGGGAGACCTCCCCGCCAAGATGGCGTCGGCCATAAACGTGTGCGGTCCGCGATGCACCCGTCCTACTCTTACTAGTATCAATGGCCATGCCCTTCCTAAGCTCAACCCTCCTCTTTTTCCTCAGTAACGATTTCTCTCCATTAGAGGACTCGTCCACAAGGTGATGGATCGGTAAGGAAGAGGTCTCTTCCCTCACGATCATATCGCGAGAAGAATCCCCCACCTGTATAGGTTGAGCACGACCCTCTCGAACGGACTCACTCATAGTAAATTGCATTCCTGCAGTAGCGACGACCTATCAAAATACAGGAACGGGGGCCCTATGCCTACAAGCACCACGACCTATCATCACAGAAAGTCATATCAAGCAGATGACAACAAATAGCCAGGTAACAGCACAGAGAAAGACACTCACTAGACGGAACCTTCAGCCCATAACGTTTGACAAAAGCTGGCCAATCTCGAGTCTCTACTACCTGAAGCAGAAAATTAGCTACCCATACCCTTATACCAATAATGGGATGGGGTGGACGCCCCAAAGCTACAAAAAAAAAGCCATAAGTAAACGCTAAGTTGTACAAAAGAAAAAAGGAAAGAATAAATAAGTTGCAACACTTACGATTCTCATTCCACCGTTTCGAAAATTTTGCGGGATCAGATACAATGTGTTCAGTTCTGACAAAGAAGTACTTGTACCAGAATTTGCGACTAGCTTGGTCATCAGTTCCGACCACCAATCCCTTTGTCCCACGATATCTTAAGTGCACTATTGTGCCCCTATGAAATCTAGGAGAAAACAAATATGAGAGGTGGTGAACGGTAACTTCACATCCTGTCAGCTCCACATATTTTGTTAGCACCAGAAGTATCGTGTACGTGTACGGGGAAAGTTGTGCCGGGCAAATCTGATAGAATCGGCAGAATTCTTCTGCCAACGGAATTAAGGGGAAGGAATAACCAATTACAAAGGGATACTCGTAAAAAGCACAGTACCACGGTCTGTGAACCTTCACGAAATCCCCTTCACGTGAAACATTTCAATATGAGAGGCAATGTTGTATTTAGCACGAAGGGCATCGATATAGACCTGCTTAGTTTCAGATATTGATAAGTAGGATTTTAACATGTTTTATGCCCCTACTTGCCTATGCTTTGAGTATAAATTGCTACAAAATAGTCCCAAAATGCTCACAGGTTGTGCTTGATTGCAGGTTTGAGCGATAAAGTGATGAAATGTCAAAGATCGGCTCAAAACAGAGTGAAACCCTGCTCAAGTAACAAAGACCAAGTGAAGTGAAGGAAATAGAGAACCTAGTGTGGACCGCACAAAAGTGCACGCGGCCGTACTAGGAGGTTCGGAGATGGGAATATTCAGAACATTGACAACGCGGCCGCAGTCAAATCCATATGGACCGCGTTTGGCTTACGCGACCCCGCTACTTATTCATGCGGCCCGCGTCAAGAGATTCAGAGAGATATCATTTTGGTCAAAAGTAAGCCACGCGGCTGCGATCTCATTCATGCGGTCCGCGCCAGAGCCTTCCGCGGTCGCGCTACCCTTTTACGCGGCCCGCGTCAAGAGATTCAGAGAGATGAAAATTGAAGTCAAAGAGCCAGTGCGGCCGCGGTCATGTTTGTGCGGCCCGCACTGACCCCGTAGAGGTATATTTGTCCAGCTTTTCCAGCCACTATAAATAGGACATTTTACCCTTTTTAGGTCAAGTTTTGTATTATTAAGAGAGTTGCGCTCGTGGAGACCGAGATACTAGCCATTTTTTGGCACTTTAGCTTTAAATTCTCAATAGATTCTTGTAATTTCATCTTAGTAATCAACTAATATGTTTATTTCTTCATCTATTTCTTCTGTTTCTTCTTTAATTATGTCTAGCTAAACCCATTAGTTAGGGTTGTGGCTCAACCCTAGTGTGGGTAATTGATGGGTGTTGCCATCTAGGGTTAGATTGATATTGGGTATTTGTTATTTGGGTTAATTTTATGTGTTAATTAAGGATTGGTGGTTGCAAACACTGATTCTAGCTTTGTGGGTTTAACTCTTCTTGAGAAAGAGAGTCCATGACCCCAAAATTGACCCAACAAGGAATTAGGATAGACCCATGAGAAATGGTAGTCCCAATTAACGGGATAAACCTCGAGAGAGTAATCACCCTACTTAAACCCTGGTTGCTTGGTCTAATTGGACTACCAAATTGGTCTCGAGAGAGTCAATTGGGAAAAATCACTCTCTCTAACGAGAGATGTGAGAGTGGGTGCAATTGTGCAACGGTTATAGCATAAGCCTCAAATATGTCAATCTATCCTTAGTGGCATCTACCCCTTAATTAGCCACCTAGGTGATGCCATGACCCTAGTGTCATTCTTCCCATTAATTACAACTTAGCAATATTCTTGTAGCTTAAGTTAGTGTTAATCACTAGTTTACAATAGTAGTTATAAATACAAAAACCCCAAAAATGTTAGAAGTACAATTAGAAGCACAAACGCAACTCTAGGCTAGACAGACAATACAACTCCATTCCAAGCTCCCTGTGGAAATTCGATCCCGAACCACTATTCGGGTAAAATCTGTTGCGACCCGCTCTTCCTACCATTGCGTAGTGTCGAGTTGGAAGCGATCACTTTTTGGCACCGTTGCCGGGGAGCTTACGGTGTTGACTATCTGTTTAGTTAGTTTTGTGTTTTGCTTCTCTTTCCTTCTTTTTACTAATTTTGTTGGTATCAATCACTCAGGTACACATGGCTTTAAATGCAAATGACCTTCTTGGCAACGTGGTCACGGGGGAGGAGATTGAGGATCTTGAACAAGAAGAGATATTACCTCAAGCTCAAAGGAGAGGTCGAAACGCCAATGCAAATGCTATTCCGAATGAGAACATTCCAGATCTTCATCCACCTCCACCAAGAGCAGCCCCAAGAGTTCTACCCAATCAAGGATATGCCAGTGCTATTGTTCCTCCCCGAATCCAGTAGGGGAACTTTCAAATCACAAATGTTATTCTGACCTTGCTCGAGCAAAGAGGGTATTTCACGGGCGCCTCCGATCAAAATGCCTACAAGCACTTAAAGGGGTTCGTAGATACATGCTGGGGTAGCAAGCAGACAAACGTGTCCGAGGATGCGTTGAGATTGAGGCTTTTTCCGTTCTCTCTACGGAGTAAAGCGTTGGATTGGTTAGAAAGGCTCCCCAATCATTCTATCACCACGTGGGATGAATTGGCGGACAAATTTATTGCCAAGTTCTTTTCTCCAAGTCATATGGAAGCTCTTCGGGATGAAATTCTAGCTTTTAAGCAAGAGCCAACGGAACCTTTGCACGAGATATGGGAAAGATATAGAACAATGGTAAAGGAGTTCCCTAATAACGACATGACCGAGGCAATGATACAACAAACTTTTTATCGGGGCATCAGCACCACGAATTAGTGAATTGTGAACCAATTAGCCGGAGGGAACTTCATGAAACTTTCTTACCAAGAGTCATGTGATGTACTTGATGAAATGGCTGACACCTCTTCGGCATGGAAAAGTCGAGCAAATGTGCCCCATGGTGACCCCACGGTCATCCATTTGCACAAGGAATTGCATGATCATGGCCAAGCTATTACCAAGCTTACAACAACTATGAATCAATTGGCGAAAGCGCAATTGCAAAAAGTCCAAAACCCGCGCTAAGTCAATGCAATGGAAAATGTTTCTATGTTAAAAATGAGGTAAATAGGGCAACAACAACCTCAAGGTAATTGTGATCAATTTGACAACAACAATGATGGTGGTGGTTATTCGAATGAGTATTATGATGAGCAAAGCGAAGAATGTCAATATGTCAATAATTACCAAGGGAATAGAGGAAATCAAGGGAATCAACAATGGCGTCCCAAGGAAATTGGGGCAATCAACAAAGTGGTGGAAATTGGAACAACAACAATCAAAACAACAATTGGGGTAACCAAGGTAACAATCAAGGCAATTGGAACGAAAACAATAACAATTGGAGCAACAACAACAACAATCAAGGAGGGTGGAATAATAGTGGAAATCAAGGCAACCGGGGGCAAGGCTTTCAAAGGCCCCCCATGTATCAACAACCGAACAATTCACCTTCCTTTCAATCTCAAGGGTCTAGTTCTTCGGGTAGTGATATGGGGAGAATAGAAATGATGTTCGAACAAATGATGAAGAATAACCAAGACTCAAATGCTCAATTGGCTTCTCATTAACCTCTATTAAGAATTTGGAGGTGCAACTTGGCCAAATCTCTCAATCATTAAATACTCTACCTAAGGGTGCTCTACCAAGTGATACAGTAGTGAACCCGAAGGGAGGTAATAATCATGTGATGACGGTTACAACAAGGAGTAGAAGAGGCGGTGATGTGCATGCCTCGAATGAAAATCAAGTTGTGAATGACAAAGTTGAGTTACATGATGATAATGTGCCTTTGAATGTTGAATATGTGGTTGAACCAAATATGACCAATGATGTGCGGATTGATATTGATGATGAGGCCAGGATAGAGACTCAAGATGTCGTGAACCCATCTAGGGAACACGTGATTGACATGCCAGAGCCGGTTGTACCAAAGGCCAAGGCACCCTTGCCTAGGCCACCCCCTCCTTATCCTCAAAGATTAGCAAAGCACAAGAGTGACCATCAATTCAAAAAGTTCATAGATATGATGAAGATTCTTACCGTCAATGTGCCGTTGGTTGAGGCACTTGAGCAAATGCAGGGTATGCTAAATTTATGAAGGAATTGGTTACGAAAAAGAGGTCGATGGAGTGTGAAACAATACCAATGATGCATCAAGTGAGTTTTATTGTTCACTCTATGGCTCCAAAGCTTGAGGATCCTGGAGCCTTTACTATTCCTTATACAATCGGAAGCGCGAATTTTGCCAAAGCCCTTTATGATTTAGGGGCTAGCATTAATTTGATGTCGTACTCGGTCTTCAAGACTTTGGGAATTGGGCAACCTCGATGAGACTTCACATGGCAGATCGGTCGATGAAGAGACCTTTGGGTATAATTGATGATGTTCTTGTCCGAGTGGATAAGTTTATATTGCCGGCTGATTTTGTCATCTTAGATTGCGAGGTGGACTTTAAAGTGCCGATTATTCTTGGGAGACCTTTCCTCGCTACGGGGAAGGCATTGGTTGATGTCGAGGCCGGAGAGTTGACATTTCGAGTGGGTGATGAGAAGGTTATTTTCCCTGTCTGTAAATCCATACGGCAACCTAATGGCACCGAGGTATGCTCATTTGTTGACATTGTCACACCTGTGATAATGGATGAGACAAGTTATGTGATTAATGTTGAAGATCCCCTTGTATCCGCACCTCTAGATTGTCATGTAAATGATGATGCAAGTAGAGTGATGTGTGTAAACACGTGATTTTTGACCCTCCCCGAGAATTTTCACGAGTTTAGCGTAAAATATTTAGTTTAGGCCTAATATAGCTATTTTAGCTAATTTTGACTATTTTACTTTATTTCGTTAGAAAAAT
>MU665652.1:66439-77295 GCA_026770625.1 Nicotiana glauca
AACAGTAATTAATTATATATCTTCTCTTATATTAGCAAAAGAAAGCGAGCATACAAAAATAGTAAACAAAGTAATATACAATAACAACATACCCAGTAATATCCCACATTGTGGGGTTTGGAGTAAACAAAGTAATATATTAATAAAAATTTCTATTAACAATGTAATAATACTAAACAATGGATAACGGAATAAAGAAAAATATAGAACAAAAACGTTATTCACTAACTATATAAGTATCTTTAAGTTAATAGAGATTTTATTATTGAGTATATCGTATAGACAATAAGATGACAATTTAAATTTATTAAAGCAATAAGGTCTAATAGGATCAAACAAACCCGATCATAATTTAATTTAATTAATATTTTTTTTAATATTTACCGCGCATCGCGCGGGTACGATTACTAGTTAAGATTAAAAGCATAAGTACATTTAATGGCTAAAGAATTTATTTTATTAAGAGGGTGTTTGACTAAGCTTATAAGCTGGTCAAACTAGCTTATAAGCACTTTTTGGCTTATCTACGCGTTTGGTAAAATTAAAAGTGCTTATAAGTTAAGTGTTTATAAACTAAAAATAAGCCAAAAGTCATAAGTTGGTCTCCCCCAACTTATCAAATTTCAGCTTATAAGCACTTTAGGTTTGACCAAAATATTTACTATTTTATCCCTAAAATATATTTTTTTAAAAACAAAACTCTTTGTATATCCAATTTTTTAGCTACTTATTATTAATTTCAGCACTTTTATCCAAACACGTAACTGTTTATTTTTTAAATCAGGTTCAGCACTTAAAAGTGCTTTTCAGCACCTATGTTTATCAGATACTCTAAATCAACTAAGCCAAACAGGTTCTAAGTCATTATAAAATACTTATCTCTACTTGGTCCGTTCAATACATATAAAATGTACTAACACAAGAGTTGGAATTAAATCATTCTCATAATCAAGATAAATTATATTTAATCTTGTACTATAATCATTCGTGATGGTTTGTCCACTTCAGTGATTAGAATGTGAACATAATCTTTATACTTATAAGAACTGAAGATTAATCTTTCCTGGATAACTAAACTCTTTTTATAGGTAATAAGCATTTCACTTTTTACAGTTGTTTCAGCAATACAACGTAACTGCTATTTCTCTTTTTCCTGTAGAAGCCAACAAGTTTCTAAAACATCAATCTCACAACTGTGTATGGACAAACCTCACTCTGTCTCTATTATGGTAATATATTATAGCACACAATCTAGGTCCAACTAAATGTCTCGGGATTTTCTATATCATGCTGATAATTTTGAGGACCTACACGAGACGATGTAGGAGGTTGATTCATCTGTGGCCATCCCCCTGGAGGCAAAATCATCTGTGAATTCTGTTGCTGCTCTAACAAGGCTTGTCGACGCCTTCTCCATCTAAAGAACTCGACAAGTAACGAACTTCCACTCATTGCAACTCCAAAGCCAGCAAATGTGGACAGTAGAATCGAAAGAACTGCTTGCACGCGAACCTAAATATTATACAGATGGCAAACTTAAGCACTTCACTATACATATTAAGTTCAATATTGTCAGATATATATATATCTTACCAAGGAATAGAATATATGTGCAAATAGTACTACTAGCGCAAACTGGACCGATGCATAAACCCAGACAAATCTTCGCTTAACTGCACACAAGATAACAGCGCTATAGTTAAAATACAAAAAAGACACAATGCACATTTTCTGAGAAATAACATGTCAACCTCATACTTTTCTTCTTTCTAATCCATTCAGATATGTTTTCCAAACTCTTACTAAATGGCGATTTTTTATGTTAATTGATTTCTCATTTAAGGGAAAAAGTGTTGGGGTGAGGTGATTAGGCAAGACATGGCGCTACTCCAACTTACAGATGACATGAAACTTGATAGGAAGGTGTGGAGGTCTAGAATTCAAGTAGAAGGTTAGGTGGCCGATTATTTTCTGTTTTCCTTGTTCATACTAGTGGTATTAGTGTGCTACATAGTGTTAATCTTGTATTTTCTCATTCTTATATTTCTGTTATCACTTGTTGTTTCATTCACTTCGATTTTCTGATTGGCCTGCTGGTGTTACTACTTGTTGTTACTCCTTTCTTCCTATCCGAGGGTCTATTTTTCCCTATCTTTTCAAGGTAGGGGTAAGGTATGCGTACACACTAGCCACCCCAGACCCCACTTATGACTACCTGGGTTTGTTGTTGTTGATTTTTCATTCAAGATAGTAGAAATAAGATCAAGTGCTGGTCAGCTGTTCCTTGCAATATCAATCAGATTTTCACTGAATTGGTGTGTGTAAATTCTTTTGTCGCAACTAATGTTTTTGATAGATCAAAGCTTCTTAAATGTTACCGCTAGTGATAAATAACATACCCATGGTTGAAGATGTCATTGACGCGAGTAGGCCTAGCACACAAGAAAAGGGAAGTGAAATAGCAATTGCACCAGTTCCCATTTTCCCAACCTGCAGATCATAAATTTAAATTTAATGCTAATAGATAGATTAGATGGATGTTTCCACATGAGATTATTGATTATGACCTGCTACACTTACCAGCAGCTGCTCAAGAAAACAAAAGTAGGCGAGCATGCTGACGATTACAAGGATGGGTACTTCCTGCCAAACCCTGTGTGATATAGCAAACGTCAGAAACCCGATTTAGGTGAGTTATCATTCATAAGTATGTTTTATTAAAGTTTACGTCCTAATCTAACCAATTTTAGTATTGAGTGGTTCTACTCCAAAGAAAACAGAAGGATAAGTAGAGAAACAAGGGAAGAGAAGAAAATGTATATTTTTGTGGTGCTCTGATCAAAGACAATACTAACACAACATGACTTCTTCATTCAAACACTATGCTTGCAATTTCATGCTGCATATATCTACATCAATTTCAGTATAATAAAGCAACATATCAAAGATCGATTCAGCCAATTTGGCTGCTTAGCTGCTATTGTTTCCAGAAAAGTAGAAGGATGCATGTCACTACAAAGAGTCGAAATATTGTAGGAGTGAAAGCATATTATTGGGCTAAACCAGCACAAATATACTTTTAACATGGTGATTTTGTTGATATATGAACAACCCTGATTGTCAATGGTGAACTGGACAGGTAGCTGTTAAGCTGGCAATATGAGATACTTTAGTATTCTTAGGCAATAAAATACTTGCCTGTATCCATTTATTTCCAGATGCCGGAACCTATTGGATCCTGCAGCATTTCGAACACTTTGCATGCGCAAAAGTGTAACGGGCAGATTCCGGACTTCTTGTTTGCACACTTCACATGTTTTGTTCCCTTTGATACTAAACCATTTTAAAGCGCATTCTTGGTGAGCTAAAGCAAGTTCGCCTTTGCAGCTGCACTCCATCTTGAGTGTCTCTCCACCTTCACACAACTCAACAAGGCAAATTCGACAAACAGCCTCCTCTTCCGGTATATCTTCACCATCTGGCTCATCATCCTCTAAGGAAACAACGCAAATATTTGTTTGAGATGGTGGAATCTTTAATAATACATATAATGCTCAATATGAAGCATAACATAACTTGGCAAAAGGATACCAGAAGCCTCATCCTCACTTTCTAAGTCTTACAGTGTTCGAAAGAAAAGTGAATCATCCAAGGTCAATGAATACTTAAAATTTTAAAAAGAAAAACAAGAATTGAATAGATTTGAGGCAATTGTTTACCAGATACTTTCGTTGGAGATGTAGGTGGAACTGTGGAATCCACATCCTTCACTTGAGGCGTTGAAGGAATAACTCGAAAGAAAAATTCTACTCTCCTATTGCTTCCGTCTTTTTCTTTGTTAATGACTGGTAGAGACATTGATCGCGAAATGCACACATGTGGTTCTTTTGTCTGCAGTAACAGCATATCATATTTCAAATGAAAAAAAGGGCAGCCCGGTGCACGAAGCATCCCGCGTTAATGCAGGGTATGGGGAAGGGCCGCACCTAAGGTGTGTGATGTAGGCAGCCTACTCTGATGTTGCATCAGTGACTGACTCTAAGGCTCGAACATGTGACCTAGAGGTCACATAGAGACAACTTTACCGTTGCTCCAAGGTTCTCCTTCATCATATTTCAAATGAATGCACCAAAAAATAAGCACAAAGATAAATTACTTCACTGCTTTTACATTTAAGAATTTCTTTCTGGTGACCAAGTATGGTGCTCATTTAGAATGTGAAGAAGGAAAGAGTATGTTGATTGATGCCTCGCTTTTTTTTCTAGTAAAGCAATAAGACACAAGGTCGGAATTTTCATAAACATTTTGCAGAATTCCTTATTAGTCTTAAGTGGTACAAAATGAACTTTAGTTATTTTTCCATCAAATAGGATAGCAGAATAAAAAAATACCAAGAATTCAAGTAATATGAAATCAATCAAGCAAATTTCTAGAGAACTTACACCAAGTGTTAGAGAACTGCTGATGCTCCCACTAATAGACTCTGGATTTGAATGTGCAATTGGTGTAACGGGCAAAGATGACGTCCTCTTAATGCGCGGCGTAAACATTTTAGTAAGTGACCATGACCTTGAAATGGATACCTTCTCTTGAGGCACAACTGCAGGACCTGAATCTGGGATGGTTATCTTCTCATCCAAATTCATACGGGATTTTAAGTTGAGCTTAGGGAAAAGATTCCTAATTGCTGATTTTCCACGAGACGGGGAGGGACCAGGAGATGAAGTTATTCGTGAATCAGCAGTACTAGGAGTCAAAAGGAAATTCACCCTCTTCGGTGTTGGGGTAGGCGTTGATGGCATTTTAATCTGAGCTAAATCTTGCCGAGAAGCGTCCAATGTTCTTGAAGGTATCTCCAAAGATAGATTTGGTTTCCTCCAATGTTTAGCATGTGTTCTTTCATCAGTAATCGCTGAGGAACTCTCCATCTGTACAAGGAAGCAGAATCATAAGCTGTTTAGTGAGCTGATGATCAAGGAACTTGGAGTCCTAAATCTGTGAAACATGAAATAATTCGCTTCCAGAAAGTCATTTGATTTGGAGTTTTAATGTATAAAGAACATAGTAAGCTGTCTCACAAATTTACAATAAACATGACTTTACACTCTTAATCTCAAATATAATTGCTAGTAAATGCCTAAACTCTCTGTAGGCTAAGTAAGAATCAATTTTGTGGCAAAACTCCATTGGATGGAAAAGTTACAGAAAGCAAAAAAGAAAAAGGAGTATATAAAGAAAGGGAAAGGATTAGAGGGAAAGGATTTTAAACACGCAGTAGAAACAAACAAAAAAGTACAACACCAAGTTACAAACAGATAAATCATACTTTAATAAAAGAAACAACCAACATAAAACACAATTACATAAATAAATAAAAAACAAGAAGCTCAGAAACTTCCCTCCATTTCTCCTTAGTTTCTCTCCTCCTCCTCAAACTATAAAGAAGAAGAAAACAAAAGACTATAGAATAAAGAAGATAACAACAACGACAACAACAAATCCAGTGTAATCTCATAAGTGGGGTTTGCGGAGTGGTAGCGTGTACACATAGCTTACCAATACCTTTGAAGGCAAAGGCTGTTTTCGATAGACCTCGACTATGAAACAGAACAGAAAAGCACAAAAGTAGAAAGCAGAGTCTTTATTTTATCACCTTAGGAATTGGAATGACAACTTCTCTTTCACAAACATGACCCTCATCAGCCATAGATTTCTCCTTCTGTTCTTCACTCATAGTGTAAAAACAAGCAACCCCAATTCAACAAGCTGCTACTACTACTATTACTACACTTTGTTCTTGGAAATAACTTAGAATTTGAAAATCTTGAAAAGGGTGACAGGAATAAAAGCAAAAGGTAATGGGAGTGTTGTTAATACAGAATCAGAATGTTGTTAGCTAGTAGATAGAAGCACTTGCAATAAATATTTGGGTAAACTAAATTATGTTATCTCTTTCACAATCAATGGGCAAAGGTAGAGTAAAGAGGGGGCTCGACTGGCCTACTACTTATACTCTTCAGGTTTGCCCACTCCCCAAAGTGCGGCCTCACTTCACTACACCACTATCTTTTTGCTACTGCACACTGTAGCATGGGCCAACGTCATGCAACTAATTAAATTCTGTCACCTTCCTATAGAGACGGAACTAAGATTTGAATGTGGCGGGGTATTATTGTCGAATAAAAATTTAAACAAATGTTGGAGTTGAATAGACAGCATACTAAAAGTCAAAATTATGCGCTCCAAATCGACTAATACAATTGCATGCATTTAGGGTGTCAATCAAAATATATATATACTATTTTTTTCAAAGTTATCCGGGGACGATATCCCCAACCCCAAAGGGTAGGTCTGACTCTGACCTTCTAGACAATTTTTTTCACCATTATTAGGTACATTATTTATTAAGTTCTACGCAATAAAAATATGACATAACTAAATCACTTATTAGATAATTACACGTATCATGTCTTCATAACATTAATTGGTAATCAATTCATGTATAAAATAACTGCAAAATAATTGCTTATAATAAATAAAATTAGTTATTTCAAAAATATATAGAGTAGTTCCTACAACATGTTAAAATTGGATTGATAGTTAAAAACTATTACTAGCTGTTAGTATATTATACCAACATAAATTCTTTTCACTAGCTTTATTCCACGCATAAATTCTGCATAAAACCACTCACAAAAGTCCAAGCTGAAGTGACACAATCTTAGTATCTTAATTTTGCTATCGAATATTTACAAGAGTGCTTGTCTATTGATACTCAGCTCTCTTCCAAAAAGAATAAAAAACTCAAATAACTATTAATGTTAATTCTGTTTGACTTAAAAGTTGTTGTACTCTTTTTAAGCAAATCAATCAAAAGAGAAGAAGGGGTAAATCGTAATCGAAGATAATAAACCCTAGGATCACTTCAATAATCAGAATAGTAGCAATAATAAAGGAGAGAAGGAGGGAGAATAATAGAGAGATAAAGATGGGAGAGAGAGAATGAGTTTGTACATTAAAAGTCATCTGCCTATTACAAGGCTTGGATCCCCCTTATATAATGGGGGGATCTGAGCTTAGTTATTGGAATGACAAAATCAGTATAACAAGGCCGATGATAACGCGAGGTCGTTTCTCCTCTTACCCCTGGGTCGTCCCCAGGTATCGACTCATAGACGTTCAGTGGTTGGTCGTGTTGACTTTGTGACGTGATTGATCAAATTCGACCCCATACAAATTCAATCTCTATTTGAATATTGATTCATTAATTTGCTTCCATTAAAACTACATAGTATATAATTATAGTCAAAGAAAATTTGTTTGATTCCAAAATAAGATAGTATTTGTGTGGGTCAAAATCTGACCATGCATGGTTCAGCCTAAAAGGAATGATGAGGAGTTGACTGAGTCATGGTCGTATTCATAAGATGTCATAACAACGAGTATCTCGGCCGCTTCCTAGATCGAACTATCTAAATGTCTAAATGATCATATGGCGTGGCATACGTTGTGACATTTAAGGGGAGCGACTCAATGCACAATGAACAGACTAAGGCCCTCTGGCTGAAAACCGTTGGATAAAAAGAATTAATTACTATATAAATAGAGAGGAGAGGACAAGAAAAGGGGATCTCTCTCCTACAGAAGAAAAGGGCAGAAGAACCAGAGAAGGCTATAGGGGAAAAACACGAGAAATTACAGATCTTGGAGACAAATCTCTATAATCGTCTTTCTTGAATCAATAAAGATGGATGTGACAACTATTAATGGCATTAGCTCTGTTCCTCCTTTATTTTTATATTACGGGACAATACATCATAAATGTAAGCATATTATTTATATTTGATATCTTTTATAAGTCTTGAAAATTCATGAGCTTAACTATATCTTATTCTCCTATTCAATGCGCGTTGATGATTAATCTAGAGTTAATTATCCTTGGCTAAGATTTATCCTCTATATTCTTATTAATTAATTTAATAAAAGGCGTAGTACTTTTTGGTCAAACAATATTGTGTCATATATATATAAAATGAATCAGAGAGACGAGTAAATAAGCTTTTAAAATAGAATTTTCTTTCTCGTGACTTCTTATGGTGCAGATGTTGAATAATTTGTGTAACAACAAATGCAGTAGTTTCAACTAAAGTTAATTTGCAGTGCCTAATAAACTATTCCACAATTAAGGGAAAAGAATTGAAAGAAGTTCATATCAAGAGGGTACATGGATCATCTTATCCCATGTGTCAAATTAAAACACTTCTTTTCGTTTAAGATTAATCATATTATATGATCATTATCATACGTGTAATGCATTATAAAAAGCAAATAATTTGTTTTAGATTGGTCATTGTCATGTTAGTCTTGCTTATAAAAGACATAGAGAAGTTGGAAGATGATTAAATTGTGTCATCTATTTCTTTTTCTTCTATAGTTTATGCATGTAACGTTGGTTATGTTCGAGTGCAACTTTACTTAAAAGTTGGTGCATCAACAGGGTCCATATATATATATGGTGTTGGAGAATTTTTTGCAAGTAGTGTCAGTCTACTGTCATAAATCAATTTATGAATAAGTTTGAATTTGGGATTATGATAGTTTAAAGTTTTACTTAATTATGTGAGAAATCATAAGGGAATTATTATAAAGAATTTTTAGTGGTCTATCGGAAATAAATTTTCTGCCTGCACAAGATAGGAATAAGATCCGGGTATATACGAACATCCTCAAATTCTATTTGTAGGATTACATTGATTATGTTATTGTTGTTCTAATTCTTAGTAGTCTATCAGAAACTTCTTTAATTGCACAGGGTAGGAGTAAGGTCTGTGTATACACTATCCTCCCCAAGCCCCAATTTAGAATTACAGTGGGTATGTTATTGTTGTTGTACTTATTAATGGTCTATCGGAAATAAACTTTTTATCTGGACAAAGTAGAAATAAGGTTTGTGTATATATTATCCTCCTCAAACCCCACTTGTGGGATTACACTAGTTATTTTATTATTGTGTTGTTGTAATTCTTAGTGGTCTATCAGAAATAGCCTCTCTACTTGTACAAGGTAGGAGTAAAGTCTGGTTATTGTTGTTGTTGTTGTTGTTTTGTAATTTTTAGTGGTCTATCAAAAACAACCGCTCTAACTACATAAGGTAGTAATAAGGTTTGCGTACATACTTCCTTTCCCGCATTTTCCAGACCTACTTGTAAAATTACACCGAATATATTATTATTGTTATTCTTAGTGGTCAATAACGCCCTAAGCAGGAAGAAAGCAAATAATGATGCATCAGAAAAGCGCACATTGATTTATCATTTGGGAATAATAATTTTTTGGACATGGAGGAGACCACCTTAACCTAAGCAATTGACTTTGATATGCCTACCACATATATTTGGTGACAATTGCAAATCAATATTACCTTTATTGGTGAGTAGGGTCCTAAAATTGGACTTTCCATCTCGAGAATGGAAAAGTAAAGTGGGCCAAAAGATAAGATATGAAATACTTTGAACTACTTAAGAGGCAATTATCTATTCAAGAACTCAACTCACCTCTTTTAATTATGTGATGAGTACCTTTCTTTTTAGGTAATGTGAGTTGCCCTCTAGTTTTTCATTTGTTGCATTATACTCTAAAATTTACAAAAACTTCTACATTTGTATTAATGGCTTCTTTACCATTTTCAAAGGCCAGTTTTCATGCTCTATTTTTGGTCTAAAAATCTCTGCAAAATGCAAGTTTTGGAGATAGATGTATCAAGATTTAATGACAAAAAGAAAAATATATGATGTTTCCCAAGAAACCTATGTAGTACACTAGTAATTATTAAAATCCATGAAACATCATATTTTAATATTGTTTTCTTCATAGTCAAATTCACGCTACGCCATAAGCTCCAAATGATAAATAACCAAAATCAAATAGTAGGAGAATGACGACAATAACAACAAACCCACTATAAGTTTACGAGTGAAGTCTGAAGAGGATAATATGTATGCAGATTTTATCCCTACCTCGAGGATAGAAAGGTTATTTCCCATAGACCTCGGCAACAGGAAAAAGAAAGAATTTTTAATCCCATTTCTTATAGGTGATTAAAAGTGTTATCTCCAAAGGACAACTCTGGAGCACAATTTGATTCGTAATGTCATGAATTGAGATTTAATATTGTTTGCTCAAAAGTTATCATATACTTTATGAGTATAAAATAATATAAATAGATCGCGGGACAATCATAGCAAATCGTAATAATCCATTGAACCAAATGAAGGAAACGAAAATAAGTGATCAAAATTAAGAGGAGAAACATTAAAAGTCCTTATTGATAGTATGGAGTTGGTCTGCCTCTCCATGGAGAGGTTCAGATCCTTCCAATGGTGTTCCTATTTGCATAATATGGGTATTATTGTGTGTTTTCTCTCTCTTAGGAATAGTGGTGAAGAAGCTCCCCCCCCCCCCTTTAGGGCTTACAATCTTAGTATTTATAGATGTGAGCTTCGTGAGTTGGCAATAAATGGACGTGGCCATGCTGAGGTTCCGTCCCCATGGGGGAAGAAATGGGTCGTGCCCTCATAAATTAAATCGGACAGGGGTCGAATCCTGTTATGAATAAGTGGCCATACCACTTATTAAGGCTGTATTTTTGGCGGTCCCGGGCCTTAAATGGGCCAAACGGGCCGGGCCTGGCGGTCCCGGGCCTGGCGGTCCCGGGCTCGGGCGGTCCCGGGCTTCGTGGGCCTGCTGGGTGGAACCGGCCCGTGACGGGCCTAAGCCCAGATGGTCCTGGGCTAAACGGGCCGGTCTCGTGGGCTTAGCGGGCCTAACGGGCTTTTTTATGTCCGAGGTTTTTTTTT
>MU665652.1:107481-131045 GCA_026770625.1 Nicotiana glauca
TGTAGTCGTCGTCAAACATTTGGATTTCCTATAACGTCGTTGGCAGACTGGACCTTAATTGTAAATTATAATCATCACCATCCAGAAGTCCTCTCCATTATTTTTTCAAGACTTCTGTCACTAGAAACGAAATCAACTCATGTCTTCAATTTACTCATACAAAAATTTGTACATTGTCCATTTTTAATTGTTGGTTATAGATTTTGCACTCCCGTTACAAAAAAAAAATTATAATTTTACCAATATTAATAATAACATTTTAAAAAATATTTGAAAATAATTTGGAGAATGAGTAGCAAATAATTAGGGTAAAATAAGAAGAAGAAAATTATTTGCCTCGTGATTATTATTATTATTATTATTATTATGCCGTTGTGGCGATTAAAAAATCTTGTGTGCATTTGGTCAGTAGTTATCATTCTTATCTCTCTATATTTTTTTTTTGTTAGAGGCCTTTTCACACTTTTCGGTATTTATTCTCAACTTGAAGGAACACATGATAAGTTCATAAAGTTATGTATTATTGGAGTCGCGACTAATGAGCAAGACGCTCAATTAATTTGAATTTTCTCAACTCAGGTAATATCTAATGCTCTCTTTATTGATATTGGCTGCTCTCAATATACTATCTTTACAAATCATCTTAAAATATTTTAAATTATTTCCATCATTGTCCCCATGTGCCGTAACATTTGCAACTCTGAAAGTTGCTTCTATTGATCCTGTTAGGCTAATGGCAACTGCCCTGCCCAAAATCCATTTTCTTCGCTATAGATATATCCAAAAAAAAATAGCAAATGGCTAATGTGAGAGAAAAAATTTGAAAGTTGCCATGAACCTTTTGTTATTCTTGGTAAATGACAAGTAATTGCTTCATATTTTCCTCAATAATCTGTTTTGACGATTGAAATTAATAGCTCGCTCTTTGGGTGGTGAAGAAAAAATTGATTTGTTCAATAAGAGGTTTAAACAAAATAAAAGAATAAAAGTTGAATGGTTTGAAGTGTTTCAGAGGACTTTTGGTATTTTTTGAATTTGCCTTCCGCTGAATAGCTGACTTAGGGACATATTTTTTATTTAATCATGATAGCTCATGATAGAAAGAGGTTATAAGTCTAATCAAGGTGTGTAATTCCATGCTTAAATGAAAATTATGGTCGTCCTCGGAGAGAATTTGGAAAGTGCTCATGATTTTTCTCTTAAAAAGAGAGATTTGTATATGGAACATATGCTTCACCTGCAACATAGAAACACAAGATGTAGATTATTTAATTATGCATTGCTAGACCATATATTTTTAAATATTTTTGGCATAAAATGAGTAATTCTCAAATTCATATTCTGAATTCTACTGTAAATTATCATAAAGAACAAGATTTCTATCGAAATATCACCTATTTTTATTCATTGTGCATGTCCCATGAATAGGTTTACCGGATACTTGACAAACAATTTTTGCAAATCCACTTGCTACGTGTACATTATATTTTTGAGATAATATTTTCATGTCGTTGATTTGTAGTTTCAAAAATATGTTAGTTTGTGATAAGACCGATCCAAAAAAATGAGAATAACTGATTTAAAGAAAAATATATATAAATCTTCAATATAGCACACATGTTTCATACACACACAAGTGATCTTTCTCAACATCATATTCAAATATATGTTTCTCTTTAATAACATCAATTGGTGCATTGGATCTGAAGAAACTCTATATCATATTACTATTTACATATTCCTTTGTCCTTTAAAGACTCTTGGTGAAAATCAATTATTTGAGGTTCAACGTATGCTTTAGATATGTGGCATTGATATCTCTTTGTTAAACATGTGCTTTAAGGATCATAAAATGCTGAGTGAAAATGCATGTTTGTTTTCGTGCATCTACTCTTCTCTCGCAAGTTTATACAATCCACTAGAAACACTTGCTTAATATTCCCAAACTGATAAGTTTGTCAAGTCCTTATTCTTAAAGGAAAAACATCACTAATCGTACAGCTTTTGGCATATAGTAGTAGCACAAAATATGAGACAACTAAAAATTTGGAGAAAGTATGCAAAAGCTTCAGGAAGAGATAAAAATATGAATATAGTATAGTATTCATTCAACAGAGTTGGTATGTATTTTAATTTTATTTCTGTTAAAATAAAGTTCTATTGATTTTAAATTTTTGTGATACCCTTTTGGATTTGTTACGTGGAAGTTATTACAGTTGGCATAAGTCTAACACACTCCAATTTTATTTCTTGATCTTGAGAAGCAGGAGACATTAATTTTGTGATGGTCAAGAGCAAGAACTAGAGTTGTCAAAGTAAATTTGGATCACATCAATTCTATAAGTAATTGATTTCACTAATATTTTTGTTTCTTCATGCAAACAAGCAAAGGTTTATCTAAGAATGGTAAAGTCCAAAAATTTGCTTTAGTACATTGGCTAGAAGCTTTTAAGTAAATTATGTATGTTATCTGTCTTGATTTTCTCTTTGTTTGAAAGACACAATATGTGTCAATTATGTATGTAAATATATGAAGAGCAAGAAGACCCAACATATATATTGAATCAATGAATAAAAAAATCATATTTTGTTATGCTCCTTTGTGTCTACCATATTATTCAAGTGAAATTTTCGGTTTTTTTATTATCCGCGCAACGCGCGAGTACGAATACTAGTTATAAACGTTAAAAAACACATAAAACAGAATACAAAAGAGAACATAAATGATGGAGATAGCATATTTTTAGTAGGGAAGGGTAAATTGAAAAAAAAAAGCATTCTCACAATTCAACGAGTAAAATTTATAATCGGTACTTGCTTCAACCAGTAAAATTTACGGAAAAGGTCCAATAATATCCCTAAATTATGGTATATAGCTCACTTTTATCCTATGTTAGTAAACTGGGCTAGAAATATCGCCCACCCCACCCCACCCCACCCGTTAGCAAAATGGGTCATTAATGCCTTCAACCTAACTGCCCTCCACTCAAGCCTTCATATCAGCATTTTATAGCTTATATGGCATCCACATAAGCTATGACATGGCATCCACATAAGCTATTCTCTCTTATTATAGTGATATTCACCTATTCCCAAAATCCTAATAATCATTGTTCCTCAATGTTAAAATTCTCCATTTTCCCTTCAAAATTTTTGCTCAAATTTTCAAATTTCTGCTCAAATCTCCAAATTTATGCTCAATGTCTGATTTATCTGTGAATGCGCATGAAATCAATATGCAAGAAGTTGTCATTGCGGATTGATTGCGATGTATTTGACAACTTGGTCAGACGCCAATACTGGGAGAAGGTTCTATAAATGTCCAAGATCCAAGGTTAGTTTTGAATTTATTTTGTTTTTGATTGATTTATGTGATTCATCTTCTTTTGTCGAGTTAGGCCGTTCTTGATTTTTATTGTTTATGTACAAAAATTGCTGCTATAACTGCTATAATTTTTTATATGGTGTAGGTTAGTTCTTGCGAGTATTTTGAATAGATTGACGAAGAGCTCCCTCGTCGAGCGGTGATGGTGATCAAAGATTTAAAAACTAAACATGATGCTACTAAAGTTGAGAGAAGCAATTTGAGGAAGAAAGTTTACCTCATGGAATAAGTTACGATGGTTCAAAGGGGCTCTAAGAACTTGTTTGATGAACCGGAAGATGTTATGACGGTTGAAAGGCATACCTTGAAGATGAAACTTGACGAAATGGAGCAATTTCAATCTGTAGTAGCTGAAAAAGCTAGTAATTTAGAGGTAAAAGTGAAGAAGATGAGAAATATTATTTTGATTTTATGGGCTTTATTATTTGCCTTGGTTGTCGTAGGGATGATGAAGTGAATGTATGTTGTTGTAGTATTTTGATTTAGTTATAGGGATGATGAAGTGAATGTATGATGGTTTAGTATGTTGTAGTATATTAGTTTAGTATGTTGTAGTATTTTGGTTAGATCATTCCTCAAGTTTCATAATGAAGATCCTATGTTGGTACAGTGAAGAAACTAAGCACTCTCGGTGCGATTATGTTGGAATGTGGAATTCTCAACCTTTGGTTTTAAAATAGGGGTTCGTGCTTTTGATGGTTAGTAGCTAGCTTTCCCAATTCCCTGATCTTCTTAAGGCTGGAGCATGTGCAATATCTCAGTTGTTTTCATTGCCCATTCTAGCATGTATATCATGTTTTGCAGCAAATTGAACTATCACACGTTGAAAGGCTTGACATTGCCCTTCTGTCACCATAAAGATAACATATACAAGTTATTCCTCTTTCCCTTCTCTCCTAATTACTCATGGTTGTATTTGATCCTTCTTGGATATGTTGATTTTTCTTTTCAACAAAATGGTAATGTTCAGGTGCAACTATACAACAAAATGGACAACAAACTATCACCATCAAAATGGATAGCCTTGCTCTGTAACGACCTGAACAAAAATAGCTGCAACTATACAGCTACCAGCAAAACAACACTGTCCAAAAAATAAATATTGTCAAAATAGTTGCAATAAAATAGCACTGTTGTGCAAACTAAATCAAAATAACATTGTCCAGCAAAATATCAAAACAAACAACACTGTTGTGCAAACTAAACCAAAACAACATTGTCCAGCAAAATATCAAACCAAACAGCACTGTTGTAATATTAGGTTTGCAGTACAAACCAAAACATCAAAACAAAAGGGTTCTGTGAGTTCCCAGATTCGCAACTACATACAATAACTAAAATTCCTAGATTTATGAGTTCCCATTGAGTTTTCTACACTTAAACTTCCCGACTTCCTTTTGTCTTAACACTTCCAATTGATTCACAGTCACAACTTCTTTGCCTTTCCAAGTGAGCTTAGTAGGTGAGTAAGGAATATCAGTGGGATAACTTACACCAGTATGATCTCCTCTGAAAAAGATGACTATTGTCCTTACTCGGGTCAATTGTTGCTGCCTCATCAGTAGTCATGTTTGATCTTCAGAAATAATCTTAGGCATTAAAGCAGGGTCACTTTTATGCTCACTACCATCACCAAAGGGTTCTGTTTGGTGTCTTGGTACTCTTGATGTAGGCATGAACACAAATTCACTTTCATGTTTACCTTGTTTTGTTAGTTGAGTTGGTTGGGGGGCTGAACAACTAACATCCTCAATATCTCCTTCAGCACCAACCTGTTAAAAAGAAAAACTTCTATTAAATAACTGCAATTATATAAGAAGAAAGATAAGTTAAGAAGCAAGTACCTTGCGTGTCCTTAAATTGTGATCAAGTTCACCACAAATGATGCATGTCATTCTAGTTCCCCTTCTTGATGCAGCCCAATCTCCTTGTCTCTTGTTAGCCTCCTTTTTCTCCATATTTCTTATAACTTTTGGCCTTCCAACAGTTTTGGCAAGTGAAGGAGGGTCCATAGCATGTTCCGGTAATATTTTCCAGAACTTTTCACCTCTAACAGGCATCAACTTGGCCCTATATGTCATCAGATAAGCTTCCTTGTTGTGCCACCAACTAATTTCAGTCATTGGATCCTCTCTCTCGTATTTTAGTACCCTGGTGTTATGAGGGCATGGGATGCCAGTCAACTGCCAGGATCTACAAGCGTATTTTTTTTCTTCACTAGGTTCATTGTATGTCTATCATCACCCTTAGAAACCTCATATCTAGTTTCACCATTGAAATGAACAGTACATAAATTGGCTACCTTCAAATAAGCAGTATACAACTTTATGTAGTTAGGACTAAACTCACCTCCACATGTTCTAGCTTCTTCTTCTTTCTCTCTCAACCTGTTCATGACCTTGATTGTAATATCCTCAAGCATCTTCAGGATAGGCTTGCCTCTTGCTTCTAAGATCCAAGAGTTTAAAGACTCTGTAAAATTATTGTCTACCATCTGATTTTTGCATAATGTATTAAAGTAGGACCTGCACCAATTCTTTAGTGGAAACCTAAGCAACTCCTTGGCAGCATTAACAGACAATTCACCAAGACTCTTTAGTTGATGCTTAAAGTCCTCCTCATAGGTGCTCCAAGCAGACCACCATAGGTATTTCTTCATCTATCCTGAAAATTATGATCCTCTTACTCTAGTTGGCTTCAACATGCCTCACACAAAACTTATGATTTGAGAGATGGAGGACAGTTCTTACTGCTTCCAACAGACCCTGCACATGTAAATTTAAATAGAATTAACTATATAATAACTTTAAAATTACTAGAATAGTCAGTTAATGTCACAACCCCAGTTCGCCCTCCGTGAACTATCGTGACGGCACCTAGTCCATATGACTAGGTAAGCCTAACAATGCGGAGAATAATCTAAACTTGCGGAATTAAATAAACAAAAGTCAAAATAACTGAATGGAACAATATGTAGATGTTGCTTGGCATATAAACACAACTTCAAATCCTGAAACACTATCCCCAAAACCCGGAAACTCATGGATCCACAAGCTAAGAAAAGTACTACATAGCTTTAATCTCCAGAATGTCTAACAAGAATAGAAGTACAGAAGGACCAAATACTAAACACAGGAATAAAAAGAGACTCATTGGTCTGCGGATGCTGCAGATATACCTCGAAGTCACTAGAGCACTCGCCTCGCCTCAGGGGCGATAAGACTGAATATAAGTACCTGGATCTGCACATGAAAAACATGCACAGAAAGAGCATGAATACACCACAACGGTACTCAGTAAGTGCCAAGCCTAACCTCGGTTGGGTAGTGACGAGGAAAAGTCAGGGCCCTACTGAGGTAAAATACAAGGTATAATCCAATAGTGTGAAAGGAGTAGTATAAGTAAGTGCGAACACCAGTAATATAGCACAGTGTAAAGAGAACAGCAACAAGTTCACAAAATAAAGCAAATACAATGTAAATACTGGAGGAAAAATAATTCAGTACCAATAATACCAACCGGTGATCTCCAGGATACCGTCCTCAGTCCCATTTATATTTGATATGTCCAGTGGAGCTCCCGAAATACCGTCTCTTAGTCAAACTATCATCTGTCCAGTGGATCTCCCGGGATACCGTCCCGCAGTCTAACTATCAATGTACAGGGGATCTCCCGGGAATCTAACCCATAGTCCCAAATATAAATACCCATTACTCGGGGAATCTACCGGGTGCATTCCCGTAGTTCCATATAACTGTGCAGGGGGATCTCCCGAGAATCGAACCCGTAGTCCCAAATATAAATGTGCAGGGGGATCTCCCGGGAATCGAACCCGTAGTCCCAAAGTAAACAAACAAGGGGGGACTCCCGTGAATCAAACTCGTAGTCCCAATGTAAATGCGCAACAAAATCAAAGAGATACTCAGAAAAATATCAACTTCACAATAAGGCAAACAAATAGTCTAGCCTAGCCTGCTGCACATAATCCAAATAAGACATGTTGAACAAGTAAGTCAGTTAAGTCAATTAGACATGCTTCCCTAGATTAACAACAGACTTAAATTCCAAGTAGTACAAACAAGAAAGGAAAAGTACAATTTAAGGTTATTTTAATTAAAATAGGATGTTCAACAATTAGCACAAGTACGCGCTCGTCACCTCACGTACATGGCATTTCAGTTACCACAATATCAATCCTAAGAGGAGAGTCCCCCACACAAGGTTAGACAAGCCACTTACCTCGAACAAGTGCAAGTCAACCCGAAACCACGCTTTTGCCACGACTATCTGACTCAAAATAGCCCAAATCTATTCAATTAAATTTCATATTGTAAATAATACTTCAAGTAGTTGATTCTACAATTAAATTCTAAGCTAATATGCGAAATTATGTAAAATGACCAAAAATATCCCTCGGGCCCACGTCTCGGAATCGGGTAAAATTTATATTTCCAGAAACCTCGCAACGAGTCCAACCGTACCAAAATTATCCAAATCCCATAACATTTCGACCCTCAAATTCGTGATTCTATCCAGGAGGGTTTTCTAAATTTTTCCAACAAAATTCATGGATTAAATGCTAAAACTAGTAATAGATTCGAGTAATCTAACCAAAATTAAGTCAAGAACACTTACCCCATTGTTTCCTCTGAAAATCTCTCAAAAACAATTGCCTCACCCGAGCTCCAATTCGTCAATAATGGAAAATGGGACGAAGTCCCATTTTCAGAACTTAAAACATTCTGCCCAACACTATCGCATCTGCGGTCCCGCTTCTGAGGACCAAAATGTCACATATGCGACTTTCCTTTAAGAGCCCAGGGGCCACAGATGCAAAACCGCTTCTGCGGTTCTTCTTTCGCAGATGCAAAATCGCTTCTGCGGAAATTCATCTGCATCTGCGGAAACTGTTGGCATCCCTCAATCTCGCTTCTGCGGTGCCTTAGCCAATTCTGTGGCACCGCATCTGCAGTCCCCAAACCGCAGATGCAAAAATACCAGAAGCAGCATAAAAACTTCCAGTAGTTGCACAAGTCCAACTTTTTGATCCGTTAACCATCCGAAACTCACCTGAGGCCCCCGGGACCGCAACCAAACATGTCAACCAATCCTAAAACATCATTCAAACTTGTTCCAAACTTCGGGACGCTACAAACAACATCAAAGCACCTATTTTTCATCGAATTCAAGCCTAAAAATTCTAAAAACTCTAAATAGATGTTTTCGATCAAAAAGTCTATCAAAACTCGTCTGAATGATCTGAAATTTTGCACACACATCCTAATTGACATAGCGGAGCTACTGAAATTTCCAAAATTTCATTCCGACCCTTGAATAAAAAATCTCTCTATCGGACCGGAAACTTTAAAAATTCAATTTTCGGCATTTCAAGCCTAAATTAGCTACGGACCTCCAAAACATAATCCGTTCACACACCTAATCCCAAAATCACCTAACGGAGCTAACAGAACCATCGGATTTCCATTCCGTGACCGTATTCACATTGCTATGACTATGGTCAAATTTCTAAGACTTAAGTTCTCATTTATGGACTAAGTACCCCAAAACTCTCCGAAATTCAAAACTGAGCATCCCGGCAATTAAAAATAGTAGAAATAAACTTGGGAAAAGCAGTTAATAGGGGATCGGGGTGTAAATTCTTAAGACGACCAGCCGGGTTGTCACATCCTCCTACACATAAACATTCGTTCATCCTCGAACGATCATAAAGACATACCTGGAGTAGTGAAAAGATGAGGGTAGCGGCTGCGCATATCCTGCTCGGTCTCCCAGGTTGCCTCCTCGACCGGCTGGCCCCGCCACTGAACCTTCACTGATGCAATGTTCTTTGACCTCAGATTTTTAACCTGCCTACCCAATATTGCTACTGGCTCCTAAACATAGGATAGTTCCTTGTCCAGCTGGACTGAACTGAACTGAAGTCCTACACGTGCGACGAGTCACTGTGATACTTCCGGAGCATCGAAACATGAAATATCGAATGAACTCCTGCCAAGCTGGGAGGTAAAGAAAGTTCATAAGCAACCTCCCCAACTCTCCTCAATATCTCAAAAGGCCCAATAAACCTCAGACTCAACTTCCCTTTCTTCCCAAATCTTATAATGCCCATCATAGGTGAAACCCGAAGCAGAACTCGTTCCCCAACCATATAGGAAACATCGCGAACCTTCCGGTCCGCATAACTCTTCTGTCTGGACTGGGCTGTACGAATCCTATCTTGAATAACCTTAACCTTTTCTAAAGCATCCTAAACCAAATCTGTACCCAATAATCTAGCCTCACCTTGCTCGAACCAACCCACTGGAGATCTACACCGCCTATCATAAAAATCCTCATACGATGCCATATGAATGCTAGACTGATAATTGTTGTTGTAAGCAAACTCCGCAAAGGGAAAAAACTGATCCCAAGAACCCCAAACCTCATCACACACGCACGGAGCATATCTTTAAGAATCTGAATAGTGTGCTCGGACTGTCCGTCCGTCTGAGGGTGAAATGTTGTACTCAACTCTACTCGAGTACCTAACTCATGTTGAACGGCCCTCCAGAACCACAATGTGAACTGAGTGCCTCTATACGATATGATGGAAACTGGAATACCATGCAGACGAACAATCTCCCGAATATAAATCTCCGCCAACCGATCCGAAGAATAAGTAGTACACACAGGGATGAAATGAGAGAACTTGGTCAGCCGATCCACAATAACCCAAATGGCATCGAACTTCTTCAAAGTCCGTGGGAGCACAGATATGAAGTCCATGGTGATCCGCTCCCACTTCCACTCCAGAATCTCTATTCGCTGAAGCAATCTACCCGGTCTCTGGTGCTCATACTTCACCTGCTGGAAATTAAGGCACCGAGCTACAAACCCAACTATATGTTTCTTCATCTGCCTCCACCAGTAATGCTGCCTCAAATCCTGGTACATCTTTTCAGCACCCGGATGAATGAAATATCGCAAGTTCTGGGCCTCCTCTAGAATCAGCTCCCGAAGCCCATTAACATTGGGTACACAGACCCGACCCCGCATCTTTAATACTCCGTCCTCGCCAATGGTCACATATTTGGCATCACCATGTTGGACCTTGTCCTTAAGGACAAGCTTATGAGGGTCATCATATTGTCGTTCCCTGATACAATCAAATAAGTAAGACCGTGAAACTACACAAGCTAGAACCCGACTGGGCTCTGAAAGATCCAATCTCACAAACTGGTTGGCTAAGTCCTGAACATCCATCGCCATAGGCCTCTCCGATGCTGGTAAATAAGTCAAACTCCCCAAACTCTCTGTCCGACGACTCAAGGCATCGGCCACCACATTGGCCTTACTTGGGTGATACAAAATGGTGATATCATAGTCCTTCAGCAACTCTAACCACCTCCTCTGGCACAAATTAAGATCTTTCTGCTTGAATAGATGCTGCAAGCTACGGTGGTCGGTATAAATCTCACATGGCACACCGTATAGGTAATGACACCAAATCTTTTGTGCATGAACAATGGTAGCTAACTCAAGATCATGGACAAGGCAGTTCTTTTCATGAATCTTCAACTGTCTGGACGCATAGACAATCACCCTACCATCTTGCATCAACACTGCTCCGAGGCCAACCCTCGAAGCATCACAATAGACCATATAAGATCCCAAACCTGTAGGCAATATCAATACATGGGTCGTAGTCAAAGCTATCTTGAGCTTCTGAAAGCTCACCTCACACTCTTCCGTCCACTGGAACGGAGCACCCTTCTAGGTCAGTTTGGTCATAGAGGCTGTAATCGATGAAAACCCTTCCATAAAACGATGGTAGTAACCCTCGAAGACAAGGAAACTACGGATCGTTGTACCTGAGGATGGCCTAGGCCAACTCTGCACTGCCTCTATCTTCCTCGGATCCACCCGAATACCCTCACTCGACACCACGTGGCCTAAGAATGCCATAGAATACAACCAGAACTCACATTTTGAAGACTTTGCATATAATTTCTTTTCTCTCAGAGTCTGAAGCACTGCTATCAGGTGCTGCTCATGATCTTCCTGACTCTGGGAATACACAAAAATGTCATCAATAAAGACAATAACAAATGAATCAAGATAAATCCAGAATACACCGTGCATCAAATGCATAAACGCTGCTGGGGCATTGGTCAGCCCAAATGACATAACAAGAAACTCGTAATGGCCATACCGAGTCCTGAAATCAGTCTTCGGGATATCTGGCTCTCGAATCTTCAACTGATGGTAACCTGAGCGCAAATCAATCTTATAAAACACATGTGCGCCCTGGAGTTGGTCAATTATATCATCAATAGGGGGCACAGGATAACGGTTCTTCACTTTAGCCTTGTTCAGCTGTCGATAATCAATACACATACATGTAGAACCATTTTTTTTCTTCACAAACAAAACAAGTGCACCCCAAAGTGATACACTGGGTCGAATAAAACCCTTATCAAGTAATTCCTACAACTAATCCTTCAACTCCTTCAACTCAGGAGGAGCCATACGATACGGAGGAATAGAAATAGGCTGAGTGCCCGGCAACAAATCAATGCCAAAATCAATATCTCTATCAGGCGGCATGCCTAGAAGATCAGCTGGAAACACATCGGAAAAGTCTCGTACTACTGGAACTGAATCAACTGAAGGGGTATCAATAATGACATCTTTCACATAAGCTGGATACGCGTCACACCCCTTCTCAACCATACATTGAGCTTTAATGAAAGAAATAACTCTACTGGGAGTGTGATATGAATCACCCCTCCACTCAACATGCGGTACACCTGGCATAGCCATCATCACAATTTTGGCGTGGCAATCAAGAATAGCATAACGGGGCGACAACCAGTACATGCCCAAGATAATATCAAAATCCACCATGCTGAGTAATAAAAAATCGGCTCTGGTCTCAAAACCACTAAGAGAAACCAAACATGACTGATAAACGTGGTCCACAAGAAGAGGATCTCCCACAGGAGTAGAAACATTAATAGGGGAACTCAAAGAATTTTGAGATACACCCAAATATAGAGCAAAATAAGAAGAGATATAAGAATAGGTGGATCCTGGATCGAATAGAACCGATGCATCTCTGTGACAAACCAGTATAATACATGTGATAATAGAATCAGAGGCAACATCCTCTGTATGGGTAGGAATGGCATAGTATCGGTCCTGGGCTCCCCTTCTAGGGCGACCTCTACCCCGGCGACCTCTACCCCTAGTTGGCTAATCAGGTGGGGTAGCAACTGGGGTTATAATCATAGCTTGCAAACTTTGTGGGGCACGATGTGGCTGAGAAGTCTGTAGAGGTGCACCCTTCCCAAGTCTGGGACAACCCCTCACCATATGGTGCGTGTTGCCACACTCAAAACAAGCTCTGGAAGGACGTGGTGGTTGTGATTGGCTCGAGCCAGATCTGCTGGACTGACCTCTAGAAGCATCCCGCGCAGGAGGCGCGCTAGAAACTGGAGGTGCATAATAAGGCTCCTGATATCTAGGAGGAGTTGGAGTACCACTGGTTGTTGGAAGAGCTGAATGAATAGGGTGACTCCTATAACCCCTACCATGACGACCTGCAGCTGAGTTACGAGCACCAAAGTAATGGCCCGACTCTCGAGACCTCTTGGCCTCCCTTTCCTCCCTCTCCCTAGCATGCATACCCTCAATCCTCCTAGCAATACTCACTACCTACTGATAAGGAATATCCATCTCCAACTCACGAGCCATGCTAGACCTGATGCTAGAAATAAGGCCCTCAATGAACTGGTGAACCCTCTCGCAAGCAGTAGAAACCAAAGTCAGTACATGCCTAGCCAAGCTAGTATAACGAACAACATACTCTGAGACAGTCATAGCACCCTGGCGTAAATGCTCAAACTAGGCATGCCATGCATCTTTGAGTCTCTAAGGAACAAACTCTCTTAGAAATAAATTTGAAAACTAGCTCCAAGTCAGCGAAGCAGCCTCGTCCAGACTGTCTAACTCATAGGTACGCCACCACTCATAGGCAGCTCCTTAAAGTTGGAAAGTAGTAAATGAAACCCCGCTTGATCCTGATATACCCATAGTACGGAGAATACGATAACACTCCTCCAGAAATCCCAAGGCATTTTCTGATGCTAATCCACTGAATACCGGAGGATCATATTTCTTGAACCTCTCAAGTCTCCGTGGTTCATCCTCTGAAGCCGCTCCCCTATCCTCGGGATGGCTTGGGGCTACAGGCTGTACAGGAATAATATCTGGAACCTGGTCAACATGCACTCGCTGCTCAGGAGTGTGGGCGACAGGAGTCTGTGTTCCTCCCCTGGCTTGGGATATGGCTGCAGCAAGGGGAAACAACCCTGCCTGAGCCAAAGTGGTGTACATACACATGAACTATGCTAGAGTCTCCTGAAGAGCTGGTGTGGTAGTAGCAATAGGTGTGTTAGGTGCCTGGACCCCGACTGGCACCGTTGGTGGCTCATCGGCGACAGTTCGCGTAAGTGCTCTAGCTGCGTCACGTGCGCGTTCTCGACCTCTACCCCGGCCCCGGCATCTGACGGCTGCAGTAGGGGGCGCGGGTGCCTGATCTTCTCGAGTAGCACGTGTCCTCACCATCTGTGAGAGAATAGAAGACAAAAGTTTATAATTGTGATATCAAAAATCTCACACGATAAGGAATTCAATGAAGTGAAATTTTCCTAACAGTTACATAGCCTCTCGTAGATAAGTACACACGTCTCCGTACCGATCACTGAGACTCTAATAAACCGCCTTGTGATCCATGACTCCTATGAACCTAGAGCTCTAATACCAACTTGTCACGATCCCAGTTCGCCCTCCGTGAACTATCGTGACGGCACCTAGTCCCTATGACTAGGTAAGCCTAACAATGCGAAAAATAATCTAAACTTGCGGAATTAAATAGACAAAAGTCAAAATAACTGAATGGAACAATATGTAGATGCCGCTTGGCATATAAACACAACTTCAAATTCTGAAACACTATCCCCAAAACCCGAAAACTCATGGATCCACAAGCTAAGAAAAGTACTACATAGATCGAATCTCCAGAATGTCTAACAAAAACAGAAGTACAGAAGGACCAAATACTAAACACGGGAATAGGAAGAGACTCCTTGGTCTGCAGATGCGACATATATACCTCGAAGTCACTAGAGCAGTCACCTCGCCTCAGGGTTGATAGGACTGAATATAAGTACCTGGATCTGCACATGAAAAATATGCACAAAAAGGACATGAGTATACCACATCGGTGCTTAGTAAGGGCCAAGACTAACCTTGGTTGGGTAGTGACGAGGAAAAGTCAGGGCCCTACTGAGGTAAAATACAAGGTATAATCCAATAGTATTAAAGGAGCAGTATAAGTAAGTGCGAACATCAGTAATATAGCACAGTGTAAAGAGAACAACAACAAGTTCACAGAATAACGCAAATACAATGTAAACACCGGAGGAAAAATAATTTAGTACCAATAATACCAACCGGGGATCTCTTGGATACCGTCCTGAGTCCCATTTATATTTTATTTGTCCAGTGGATCTCCCGGGAAACCGTCCCATAGTCCAACTATCATTTGTCCAGTGGATCTCCCGGGATACTGTCCCGTAGTCCAACTATCAATGTACAGGGGGATCTCCCGGGAATCTATCTCGTAGTCCCAAATATAAATACCCAGTACTGGGGGAATCCACCGGGTGCATTCCCATAGTTCCATATAACTGTGCAGGGGGATCTCCCTGGAATCAAACCCGTAGTCCCAAATATAAATGTGCAGGGGGATCTCCCGAGAATTGAACCCGTAGTCCCAAAGTAAACAAACAAGGGGGGTTCTCCCGGGAATCAAACCCGTAGTCCCAGTGTAAATGCGCAACAAAATCAGAGAGATACTCAGAAAAATATAAACTTCACAATAAGGCAAACAAATAGTCTAGCCTGGCCTGCTGTACATAATCCAAATAAGGCATGTTGAGCAAGTAAGTAAGTTAAGTCAATTAGACATGCTTCCTTAGATTAACAGCAGACTTAAATTCCAAGTAGTATAAACAAGAAAGGAAAAATACAATTTAAGGTTATTTTAATGAAAATAGGGTGTTCAACAATTAGCACAAGAACGCGCTTGTCACCTCACGTACAAGTCATTTCAGTTACCATAATATATGTCCTAAGGGGAGAGTCTCCAACACAAGGTTAGACAAGCCACTTATCTCGAAAAAGTGCAAGTCAACCCGAAACCACGTTTTTGCCACGAGTATCCGACTCCAAATGGCCAAAATCTATTCAATTAAATTTCATATTGTAAATAATACTTCAAGTAGTTGATTCTACAATTAAACTATAAGCTAATACATGAAATTATGTAAAATGACCAAAATGCCCCTCGGGACCACGTCTCGAAATAAGGTAAAATTTATATTTCTATAAACCTCGCACTCTCACGAGTCGAACCATAGCAAAATTATCCAAATTCCATAACATTTGGACCCTCAAATTCGTGATTCTATCCATGAGGAGTTTCTAAAATTTTCCAACAATATTTCATGGATTAAATGATAAAACTAGTAATAAATTCGAGTTTTCTATCCAAAATTAAGTCAAGAACACTTACCCCATTGTTCCCTCTGAAAATCTCTCGAAAAAAAATCGCCTCACTCGAGCTCCAATTCGTCAGCAATGGAAAATGGGACGAAGTCCCATTTGTAGAACATAAAACATTCTGCCCAGCACTTCCGCATCTGCAGGCCTGGGACCGCATCAGCGGTCCCGCTTATGCGGAACAAAATATTGAATATGCGACTTTCCTTTAAGAGCCTAGGGGCTGCATTTGCGGTTATTCTTTCGCAGATGCGAAACCGCTTCTACGAAAATTCATCCGCATCTCCGAAAACTGCTGGCCTCCCTCAATCTCGTTTCTACGGTGCCTTAGCCGCTTCTGTGGCGCTGCCTCTGCGGTCCACCAACCGCAGATGCGAAAATACCAGAAGCAACATAAAAACTTTCAGTAGTTGCACAAGTCCAACTTTTTGATCCGTTAACCATCTGAAACTTACCCGAGGCCCCCGGGACCTCAATCAAACATGCCAACCAATTATAAAATATCATTCAAACATGTTCCAAACTTCGAGACGCTACAAACAACATCAAAGCACCTATTTTTCATTGAATTCAAGCCTAAGAATTCTAAAAACTCTAAATATATTTTTTCGATCGAAACGTCTATCAAAACTCGTCCAAATGATCTGAAATTTTGCACACACATCCCAACTGACATAGAGGAGCTACTAAAACTTCCGGAATTTCATTCCGGCACTCAGATAAAAAATCTCGCTATTGGACCAGAAACTTTAAAAATTCAACTTTCGGCATTTCAAGACTAAATTAGCTACGGACCTCCAAAATACAATCCGTTCACACACCTAAGCTCGAAATCACCTAATAAAGCTAACAAAACCATTTGATTTCCATTCTGAGACCGTCTTCATATTGCTCCGACTATTTTAAAATTTCTAAGACTTAAGTTCTCATTTAGGGACTAAGTGCCCCAAAACTCTCCGAAATTCAAAACCGAGCATCCCGGCAATTAAAAATAGCAGAGATAAACTTGGGAAAATCAGTTAATAGGGAATTGGGGCGTAAATTCTTAAGACGACTGGTCTGGCCGTCGTAGTTAAGAAAAATCATAAGTTGCACCTTTTGCATATCAGACATAAATGTAATATTGGTTCTATCTTTCATATTCAATGAATATTTTAGCAGCTCCAGAAACCATGTCCATGTTAAGGTGTTTTCCTTGTCAACTACAGCCAAGCCAAGGGATAGAAATGATTATGACAATCTTGTGCAACAGTCACCAATAATTTTCCCTTGTAATGACCCTTTAAGAAAGTCCCATCTAGTCTAATGAATGGTCTCAACCCTTGTTTGAACCCCAACTTCATTGCATTGAATTATATGTACATTCTAAGAAATCATCTTTTACCTTCAGCCATGGAATTTTTTGATAAATTGATAAACATATCACTACCAGGATTGCTCTCTCTAATCTCATTTACGTATGCATCTAATCTGTTATAGTCGTCTAAAAAGCTTCATTGCAATTGCTGAAGTGCCATCCTCTTAGCTCTTTTCAATGTGGAGTTATGTACATTCAATGAAAATTGATTTTTCAAATATAGTTTCATATCCTTTATCTTGTACTTGGGGTTATTCTACACCTTACTCTTGAAATATTCAGCTAAAGTTTTTGTTTTGGCTCTAGGATTCTCAAATGCATCTTCACAGTTGTGCCTTGTCTTCACTGTTTTTATCTTAAAGCCAAGACCTTCTTATCTTCAGAGATGATGAGGCAATCAAAAGGGTAGCCTACTACACATATATACCTTACTCTTATTTAATCTCTTTTTCTAAGCTTCAAAGGATTAGAATTTGCAATAACATAGAATTTCATGACTTTTTTGGCCTCTTCCAAGTCTTTAAATGTCATAGACTTATCAAGCTCTTTGTAGTGACTAAGCTTATCATTAACTTGTTTACCCTTTTACATCCTAAGTAACTCTAATTCTTCAAAATCATATTAACTAGCATCTGAACCATAATCTGAACTTTTATCACTATCAGATTCACAATTAGTACCTAATTCACACTAATATTGACCTAAAATTGGCTTTCTGTGGCCCCCATATTGAAATATCTATAATATAGACACAAAAGAAAACATAGAGGGACCACGTGAATAATTTAACAACTCTGACAATAAAATATTGAACATACAATAAATTACTACATATAATATATTGGAAAGAATAAAGCACACACTCTAAGATATAAATCACATGTTTTGTCGATTTCAAACCACAACGGAAAGCAAAAAAATATTGTCTTTAAGAAGAAATGCACATGGTTCTGTCGATTTCAACAACCCAACACTACCACACTATGATAAAATATGTGAAAAGGATGCAGCCAAAGGCGATTTACACCTAGGGCACAAATTGACATCACATAAGAAAACAACAAAGATAATAAGCAAAAAGAGTACCAGACCCACATGCAAATACTATACACTAGAAGACGATATCAGAAATACCAGAACATGACAAAACCCTAGAAAATTATAAAAAAGTTGAAGTTCGAGATAGAGACCCAATAAATAGAAGGGAAAATTACCTGAATATCTTCATATGATCTTCAATTTATGTTGCTAAACCTTGCTCGATTGTATCATCCCTCGACTCTCAAATCGCCATGGAAGAACGGACATGGAATAACTTGGGTTTTTGTTTGGAAATGGGGTTTGGACCTTTTGGTTACTATCTTCACATTTTTTGGGTCCGCTTATTTGGATTCGGAGCGGGTTTATGTGGCCCGCTTATGTGGATTCAATGTAAGATACAAAATGTTGATATGAAGGCTTGTGTGGATGGTTGTTAGGTTGAAGGCATTAGTGGCCCATTTTGCTAATGGATGGGGAGGGGGGGTATTTCTGGACCAGTTTACTAACGGAGGACAAAAGTGAGCTATATACCATAGCTTTAGGGATATTATTTGACCTTTTCTGTAAAATTTATAATCGGTACTTGCTTCAACCAGTAAAATTCATAACATGTACGTTTATATACAATTTTACCATTCAAATATGATTGATTAGTATATATTCTTATTTAAAATTAGTAAAATTAAAATATATTCGAAGTTGCAACTATTTAATAAGCAAGGATCAAACAGATGAAATAATTCATGAGTTACTCTTTTGAGCATAAGGATTGAGTTTTTTGAGAGCACCACATCGCGAGTGTGGTGTGTATATGGTTAAAATCGAGCCTATCTGATTTTACTATTGGATCGAGGCTAGGGAATTGCATCAAAGGTCAGCCTCGTAGTGGATCAATCTAGAGCACGAAGACAAGGTATCTAGTTCGGGGATTGAGGTGCCTGTCGAGATCGAGGCCAGCAACGATCGAGACCAAATGTGACAGCCTTCGAGCAAAGTGCAATAATGGAAAAGTAGGATATCCGTGACCGGTTGAAGATCACGACAAAAATCCTGGAACAGATCAAATCAAGGGCGATTGTTCAGGCTAATCATGGGATTTACTTCCGTAATTATAATTGTACCATATATAGGATTCTTGTACTATATACAGAGGGTTTTGATCATTTTGTAAATACCTTACATTCACGTATATCAAAGAAATACAATACTTTTTGTCTTATATTCTTGTTCATCGAATTGCTATATTTTTAATTATTCTTGCATCGATCAGTTCGAGGGAATTCAACTCGATGGTTGAACTCCGTTCAAACACTGGTTTGCTTAATTTTATTATTAATTTCTGCTACTAATTTTTGTATTCATCAATTGATATTAGGTGAAATCACATGTCCTTAAAACCACATTATAAGCTTAATTGTTATCCAATTTTTAGGGTAAACAATACGGAGCCCACCATGGGGATAAGGATAATAGTGATTGCCTGGTATTAATACCCATAACACACACTGCTCTATGCTTGTTCTCGTAAGTGTTTTGATTTCAAGATCAATATGTCTAACTCGCAAGAAGTACCCGCTCACGCCGATGACAACCTCGATTTCCATGGAGAAAATGATAATGTAGCCACCCCAGGGATTGAAGTGCTTCAAGATGTCCACGAGGGGGTACCGATTGCAGACCCCATCGATGTCAGTTCACATGTTTCCTAAATGAAAATTTGGGCGTTGACCCTGGAAATAGTGTCCGCAGAGATGCCCGAGCAGTCGATCAGAATGCGTAGAGCGGTGGAGAAGGCAGAATTATCCTTTAAGTGATATTCAAAATGTTGCAGACTCAACAAGCTGTGATAGCGCAACTCCAAAATCAAAATAGAGCACCAAGCAAAATTGAGCTCAAAATATCACAAAAAATTGTTCATAGAATCGAACTTATATCAGAGAAATCGAACGCCAATGAATCAAGGATTGACCCCGCCATTATGAAGATGCTCGAGGATCTCACTAAGAGGATCGAATCAGGTGAAAAGAAAATCGAGGATAATGACCAAAAGTTAGATACGTACAACTCAGGGTTGACCAAATACCGGGGGCACCCCCGATTCTAAAGGGATTGGATTCGAAGAAGTTGTGCAGAAGCCTTTCCCTCCAAGTTAGGCTCTGAAGCCCATTCCTAAGAAATTCCATATGCCAGAGATCCCCAAATACAATGGGACCACTGATCCTAATGAGCATGTCACTTCTTACGCATGCGCAATAAAGGGGAATGACTTAGAAAATGATGGGATTGAATATGTTATATTGAAGAAATTTTGAGAGACTTTATCAAATGGTGCCATGATATGGTATCATAACTTACCACCCAACTCTATTGATTCGTTTGCTATACTCGCAGATTATTTTGTGAAAGCCCACACCGGAGCTTACAGTTGCAACGAGGAAATCAGACCTCTTCAAGGTAAGACATAAGGATAACGAGATGCTGAGGAAATTCGTATCTCGGTTCCAAACGGAGAGAATGGATTTGCCTCCAGTCACCGATGATTGGGATGTTCAAGCTTTTACACAAGGTCTCGATGCTTGGAGCTTTATAGCCTTACAACAGTTGAAGAAAAATTTGATCGAATATCTAGCTGTCACTTGGGCCGATATACAAAATCGGTATCAATCGAAGATTAGAGTCAAATATAATCAACTGTGAACTCCAATTGGTTCGATTGATCCCAGCAGGCCCGAGGACAGAGTTAAAAAGGACGTCGATCAGGAACCACGATCGAATAGAGATAGATACCAGTCATATAGTAAAGATCGAAGAATTAACCGGCCTGGATACAACCCATACAGAATGATAGAAATAATGATCGACTAAAGAACCCCGGGGGATTATCAGCAAAAGTGGTTTTGATAGGGATGTCGGGTCTAAAGAAGCACCTCGATTGTCAGAATACAACTTCAGCATCGATGCATCAGGTATTATATTAGCCATTGGTCGGATTAAGGGTACTAGATGGCCCAGACCCTTCCAGACTGATCCATCTCAAAGAAACCGTAATCAAATGTGCAAATACCATGGTACCGATGGTCATAGAACCAAAGACTGCAGAAAGTTGAGAAATGAGGTAGCCCGTTTATTCAACGAGGGTCACCTTTGAGAATTCCTAAGTGATCGAGCCAAGAATCACTTCAAAAACAGAGATTCGAACAGGCATAACGAGAAGGAAGAGCCACAACACGTAATTCATATGATTATTGGTATGGTCGATATACCTCAAGGGCTGATATTCAAACGCACATCACGAGGGAAAAGGAACTCGGGACTACTTACCAGAAGAAACCTTATCTTTCAACAACAAGGATATAGAAGGGATCGAACAACCTCACAATGATGCACTGGTAATATCTATTCTTATGAATAAAATTCAAGTTAAACGTGTGTTGATTGATCCAGGTAGCTCGGCAAATATTATTCGATCAAGGGTAGTAGAGCAACTCAGCCTCCAAGATCAGATCGTGCCCGCAACTCGGGTACTTAACGACTTCAACATGGCAAGTGAAACCACCAAATGGGAAATCATTCTACCAGTGAACGTGGCCGGGACTATCCAGGAAACAAATTTCCATGTGATCGAAGAGTGACATGAAGTACAACGCGCTACTCGGAAGGCCTTGGATTCCTAATATGAGAGTAGTGCCTTCAACACATCACCAAGTCTTGAAATTCCCAACATAAAAAGGAATCAAAATGGTGTACAGTGAACAAACTGCCTCTAAGGAAATGTTTGCTATCGATGAGGTAATACCGGTATCATCGTTGTCATCAATAAAGAGATCGAAATCGAAAGGAAAATAAGAAGTCAAATATCAACCATAGTCGCCAGCCTCGGCCCGGTCGAAGGAGGAAACTTTTGAGGATGATGATTATATGATGCCTCAAACCTTCATATTCCCCAATGACTCTAATGAAATAAAGTCAATGGTCGAAGAGCTATAACAAATCATGCTGATCGAGAATTTTCCCGAGCGAAAGGTATAACTGGGCACGGGGTTGACTCCCGAGCTCAGAGAAAAACTCGTTCAATTTCTTTTAAAGAACATGGATTATTTTGCTTGGTCCAACCTATGATAGGGATCCCACCAGAGATCACTACGCATCGACTAAGCTTGGATCTGAAGTTTCGCCCGGTGAAACAAAAGAGAAGACCTCAGTCCAAGGTAAAACATGCATTCATCAAGGACGAGGTAACAAAACTTCTCAATATAGGGTCCATTCGGGGGTTAAAATATCACGAATGGTTAGCAAACGTAGTTGTAGTCCCTAAAAAGGGAAACAAACTTAGAATATGCGTAGCCTATAAGGATCTAAATAACACATGCCCTAAAGATTCCTTTCATCTGCCTAATATCGATAGCATGATCGATGCTATGGCTGGCCACAAGATCCTTAGTTTTCTCGATGCCTACTCCGGGTGCAATCAAATACAAATAAACCTAGAGGATCAGGAAAAGACTTCGTTTATCATTGAATACGATACATATTGCTATAATGTAATGTCGTTCGGACTAAAAATGCTTGTGCTACTTATCAACGCCTAGTAAACCGAATGTTCAGAGAACAAATAGGTAAATCAATGGAGGTTTATATTAATGATATGCTAGTTAAGTTCCTGCGAGCGAAGGACCATTTGAAGCATTTGCAAGAAACCTTCGACATACCGAAAAAAGTATAACATAAAGCTTAATATAGAGAAATGTGCATTTGGGCTCGGCTCGGGAAAGTTTATTGGCTTTATGGTATCGAACCGAGAATCAAAATCAACCCCGACAAAATCAAGGCAATCAAAAAGATCACAATTGTTGATAATGTCAAGGTTGTGCAAAGGTTAACTGTCACGCCCCAAATTCGAGGGACATGACCGGCGCTCGACCGGGTATCCCCAGTCAAGCGGACCTGGGTGCCTTTTCTATCCCACGTGTTACCCCGTATTTTCATTACCTATTAACCAAGTGAAATATCCATTTATCAATGAAACACTTTTACTAAACATACATAGTCCTTGGCGTAGTTTACAACTTACATCGCCCAACTTACAAAATACATATTTACATAAGTTCGCAACCCACATTTACTGTCTACGGAGCCTCTAAGGATAAAAAAAAA
>MU665655.1:0-14266 GCA_026770625.1 Nicotiana glauca
ATACCCTCCCTTCGAATTATTGCGGAGGCAGAAATTGATGATGATAAATGGGTCAAAACCCGGCTGGAACAATTACGTTTGATTGATGAGAAGAGATTAGCACCAGTATGTCATGGGCAATTGTATCAACAGAGAATGGCCAGAGCCTATAATAAGAAAGTGCGCCCACGGAAATTTGAAGTTGGACAATTGGTATTGGGGCACATTTTGCCTCATTGGGCTGAATCAAAAGGAAAGTTCGCTCCCAATAGGCAGGGGCCATTTGTTGTATCACGAGTGTTGTCCAACGAAGCATTATATCTAACAGATGTAGAAGGGAAATATGTAGAAATGGCTATCAATTCTGATGCAGTCAAGAGATATTATGTATGATTTCTTTATCTTTATGTACCTGATTGTATTCGACATGTTTTGAGATTGAAATGATGAAGGCATTTTGTTATGCTATCCAAACACTTTATCCAATGTAATCCCTTTGAGCCTTATTATATTTTCTTTCATATCACTCTTTCGGAATCAACAACAAAAATCAAGGATTGAACGAGGAAATTAAGTGGAGAAACAAGAAAAGAAAAGAAGAAAAGAGAAAAGAAAAGGAGAGAAGGAAAAAGAAAGAAAAAGAAAAGAAAAGAGGAAAAAGAAAAAAAGAGAGAAGAAAAGAAAGAAAAGAAAAGAAGAAAAGAAAGAAAAGAAAATAAAGAAAAGAAAAGAAAGAAAAGAAAAGAAAATAAGAGAAAAAAAATGGAAGGAAGGAAACATCGCAACAATGAAGCGATTTTATAACCTGAACTATGTTTGACTTGATCCCAAAAGGGTACGTAGGCAGCCTCACTGTGGTTCAGTCACAACAGAAGAAAAGTCTAAGAATCCCCAAAGAAGAAACTTGGGCAGAAGTTATGAAAGATATCATTCCGAAAGTTGTAATTTTTTAGCCCACATTAAAATATTTTGAGCCTTTATACCTTTCTTTCTAAACCCATCCAAAAGCCACATTACGGTCCAAAGAAAGACCTTCTGATCAATTTTAAGAAATGGCAATACAAGCAGGTAGGGTGAGTCATGTTATGGACAACACTCTGGTACCAGAAGATGAAAGACTAAAAAATGAGAGAGTCTTGTTGGTGAAAACCCTCATGGTCACCGTAAGGCGATGTGAGTTGAGAGATATGAAAATGAGAGAGTCTTACTGGTGAAAATCCTCACGGGCACCGTAAGGCGATGTGAGTTGAGAGATATGAAATGAGAGAGTCTTATTGGTGAAAACCTTCACGGGCACCGTAAGGCGAAAGTGAGTTTCCAAAAGTGGGCAAATGAAAGAAGTTTGTGGTTTAAAGGTGGCAAAACAAGCAAGGTTTGGGTTTCGGTGAAAATTGAGTTGTGAAATATGGAATGAAATGTGGCAATTGACAGTTGGTTGGATAAACTAGGTTGTTTATTCCAAAATGCATAGCATGATCAACGGAATTAGCCTTCTCACTTAGATAAGTCCCATTTTCTTTCTCTTTTTAGAGTCTTCTATCCTCAAAAACTTCGAGGTCATTGCATTTCATTTTTCTCGAAATCTGTCTATAAGACATTTTCAGTCAAAATTAACTACCAGTTTCTCAGTTGTATGGCACAATGAGACCAGGAATTCATTAAAGGACAGTGAAACATGAAGAATTAATGGAAATCAGAAAGGTGGAGAAAGAAGCAAAAGTTTACAAGAAAGGGAAAAAGAAATATCAAAGTCAGTAACATGAGGAAAACATTTGGGTCATCAGGATCAGAAAATTTGAAAGTTAATCGGGAAATTAAGGCAAGACGAGATAAGTTCAAAAGGCAAGGCGGAGCAAGTCCAGAAGCAGAAGCATGGCCAACAAGAATGCCAACAGCTAAACAACATTTTATACTAACAAATTATTCTTTGATTAGAACAGGGACCAAAGATTCAAATTCTTACTAAGCACTTTAAAGTAAATGTGACCAATGTGGATAACAAGGGAACACAAAAAGTTGTAGCAGTCAGGCACCCACCTGGAGAACAAGGGAGGACAGTTCAAGTTTTAAAGGAAAGCAGCAATGTTCAAAAGAATCCATTTCAAGTTTCAGCAATCAGACACCCACCTGGAGAACAAGGGAAGTATAATTCAAATTTTTAACTTTCAATTTTGCATATTTGATAACATGCTGTACCCAGCCACCAAACTGGGGCAGAAAATATTCTTTGTTTTGTTTACATTGCTAGCAGGCACCCACCTGAAGAATAAAGGAATACATTTCAAATTCAGCAAGCAGGCGCCCACCTGAAGAACAAGGGAATACATTTCAAATTCAGCAAGCAGGCGCCCACCTGAAGAATAAGGGAATACATTTCAAATTCAGCAAGCAGTCACCCACCTGAAGAACAAGGGAAGTATAATACAACTCTTATTTCAAGTTGACATTTAGTAACATCATGCACCCAGTTATCAAACTGGGGCAAAAAGTTTTCTTTGTTTTGTATGATTGTTGTAAGCAGGCACCCACATGAAGAACAAGGGAATATCTTTTCAAAATCAGCAAGCAGGCGCCCACCTGAAGAATAAGGGAATATCTTTTCAAATGCAGTAAGCAGGAGCCCACCTGAAGAACAAGAGAATACTTTTTCAAGCAATCGCAAGCAAGAGTCCACCTGAAGAATGGACACATATTTCAAAACACAGTCAAGGCAGCAGCTAAAATTCCATAGAAAGAACACAAGATGCAAGATCAAGGCAACACAAGAGCAAGTTTGAAGGCATAGATAGGATTTATTGTAACTCATAGAGCGTAGATTAGGCTAGCTTCTTTTTATCTTGACATGGTGTAATAAGGAGGTCAACGAGCAGTAACAACAGCAACAGCAGTGAAATCACAGCTCCTGGTAGTCCCAGCTACCAGACACTCCCGAACTACACTGACCTAATTCCTGTTTAGCCCAGGATATGTAGGCAGCCTCTGAAGCAGGGTGCGGTCAGTTCTTTCAAAAATGCTTCACACGGAATATGCAAACGGGCAAAAATCGGTCATCTCCGCTCACTTGTCTTTGCACGAAAACTCTTCGTGTTTCCGGGCAAAGAGGGGCAGCTGTGAGCACGTGATTTTTGCCCTAAAGCAAATTATTCCCAAAATTTCAAATAAAATAATTTCTTTATTATTTTACAATTTTTATGAATTTTATTGAAATTTATGTTAATTGGTTGCATTTTTATTTGTGCATGATAATTTATATGAAAATACAAAAAATATGCATTTACATTTAGGGATTTAATTTTATATTTTAGTATTAATTAGTATTAATTTATTTTAGAACAAAATATAAAGAAAATAACAATAATGGTCCATTTTGCATTTTTAGTTCAAACTAGTATTAGTTTGCATTTTTTTTCTTTCTTTTAAATAGGAAGTAACTAGGAAATCTAATTTTTAGTGTAAGTTGATTGTAAGTTTATTTTAGCATTTTTTCAAAATATATATAAATAAATACAAAAGAAAAAGAAAAATAAATAAAAAAACAATAAAAGAAGAAAACAAATGCAAAAGAAAAATAAATAAAGGAATGGGAGGCTAATTAAAATTGGGCTGCACATCATACCTAGCCCAAAGAATTAACTCGTTCCAGGCCCAAATTTTAGCATTAATCTGGTCCAGTCACTCAAGTAAAAAACGACATCGTTTCTCCAGCCTACAATCATGACCGTTGGATATCATCAATCCAACGGTCCAGATCTAACTAGGATGTTTTGTATATAAATGTCTAACCATTCACCCCCACCCCAATCTCATCACCCTCGTCTCTCCATCTCCCAGAAACCTCCCATGAACCCTAATCCCGCCGCCTTAAAATCCTCCGCCACCAGCAGCGGCGTCGCCTCCAATCACTCCAAAAATAACACGGTAGCTCCCCTTCCTCTCCCTCATCATGAATCCCCACTTGAAATCCATCAAATCAAACTCAGGTGCTTCGAATATGCATTCGAAGCTCGGGTTCAAAATACAAAATCATCCAAACAAGTCCAAATTGATACCAGGCAGTCTCCCCGTCTTCCCCTTCACCAACCCGTGGTCAATTTCCGTCGAAGTTCACCAAGTCATCTCGGAGTTCGAATCTAGGGTTTGCAGTCAAAAGCTTTGAACTCCGGCCAAAGTTCAAGTAATTTTTAAACTATATTAGGCGTTTGTTCTTAGTCAAAACAAGCACCTAATATCGTTTGAAGATCACTATCAAGTCCGGTCAAATAAGAAGCCAAAATCAGTGAGTCTTCTCAATTTTCTTTTTCTTTCTTTTATCTGTAAATTTTTCTCTTTAGTGTTATGATTTTGTTTATATTAGTACACCTTCTATTCTTGATTTAATTTTAGGGTTTGATTGTTTGATTGCATTTTGTTATTTGATCACAATTATAAAATTCCTGTTTTAGTAGTTTGTTCATCATTTAATTACTGATTCAATGTTTTTCAAATTTGGTTGATAATTATTATACTGTTTTAGTTACTGATCTTAGTATTAATTCTATTTTTTTTTTGTTTCAAGTTCTGTTTAGATATTATTTGTTATGATTTTTGTTTAAATTCAATAATTAGAGTTAGTTGCCTGGTTATAGCTGAATAAATTGATATTTAGACTTATTAACCTTAGTTAGTTGGTTTGGTTGGGTAAGTAATTGCAGAGGGTTTAAAGGATAATTTCGGGCATTGAAAAATGGCAGATTCATTAGAATTAGTAATTGTGGAATGCAAGTAAGGGTACTATAGGCATTTACAATAGCATAGGAATAAGGTAGATGAAGGTAGAACCTTCCAGAACATTCTAATTGGGGGTCTTAGCGTAATTGTTAACAACTGAAATAGTAGTAACTTGAATAACAAGTTAAAAATAAAGGGTTAAATATACAATATCTGATATTAAAAAGGGAGGGAAAATGAACAAAATATCTAGAATATTCTGCCCTCATTTGTGGATATAAAAAGGCATCCCAATGGCTTAAAAAAAAAGTTTTTGGCACCCAAAAATTCCCCAAAAAATATCTAGATAATCTCAGATCTGAAACTAAGAACTTCAGTTCTCAATTTCTTTCTTTAGATCTAAAATTCTTCCAAAAAAAAAAAAAACCAATAGAAAAGCAGTAGAAAAAACCAAAAAAAAAGTCACTATTACATTAGTCCTAGCATCCAATTCAATTTTTTGGCAGATTTGGGATAAAAAACAATTAATTCTCCTTGTTTCTGTTTGGTGCTCGATGTTCAAATGTATTTGGAGCCATCTGTGATATGGATTTGAGTTGATTGATGTTTGTTCATTGAAGTGAATTCATTGTTGAGTCGTGGTTGGTTATTTTGGTGCTGATTGGATTTTAAAAAAAATTGTTCTCGTGCTGCTGTGATTCGCTGTATATCATCTGCCACTGTTGATTCTCTTCTTCTCACACATTTCCTTTTACTTCCAGGTACACATTCTCGAGATTGATTTGATGTATCTTTTAAGTTGAAATGCTGAAATGAAAGGCTCACCTATTTACCTCCTGAAATGTGTGTGTTCAAGTTGTTATACTAGAATAGATCATAGGTGATTTGCACTTGTTTAGACTTGCTTTAGATTTGTGTTTACATTGTATAAATTGGACTGAAAATTGGATTGTATAACTTAGACTGTTAAACCCTGGATCTGATGTTCATTATTTCTAAACTAGTAGTCTCAATGTAATGTAGTTGGATTTCTGTGATCGCTGTAGTTCAGGATTGGAAACTGAGTTAAATTTTTTTTTTAAAACACAGATCCTTGTTTATACTAAATCCAGGCATGATAATATTTTCTCAAGTAACAATTCCAGTAGTTCCGTTTTAGTAATGTTAGCTTTAATCAATTTGATAATAATTAGTATGACTTGTGTTATCAAAATCATGTTTTCAGTTTGCTTACTTTGAGTTGATACCTCCCTATCATTAGTAATCACCTTAGTTTAAACATACTGATTCTATAAAAAAAACTGTATTACGTATTGGATATAATTTGAACAAATCGAAATAAATGTTGCAAGGTTCTTATTTTAAATAGAGGTTCAGTTTGGTTGGCGTTTGCTAATAAAAGGCTTAATAGCTAATCTTTGAAATACTGGGGCCTACAGTATAATAAGGCACGAACATTGCAAATTTGATGCACTATTGTGTTTGAATCCACTAGTGATATTACTTTGTTTGAAATTGTGGTTGGGCAGACTCAGATATGCTTGTCTCTGTCTAGATTTGAGCCTGGATCCAAGTCCTATAGCTTTGAGGATTATAATTGGGCCCTTATTATGGGCCTAGTAATTTCATGCGTTATAATGGACAATGTTCCTGTAAGTCCAAAATGCACGTGAATCCGTTACTGCTTGGCCCAATGTTACTGAGGTTGATTCGAATGAGTATAGATAGCCTATAATAGAGGAAATTAATTCATGATATAAAATTGGGTTTCGAATTAGGTAGCAGGTTCAAGCTAAAATGGTTTTCCCTTTTGTTTGAATTCGGACTTGAATTCGAGGTCCGAAATTATAATTGTAAATTAATTATCCTTTAGAGACAATAAAAAATAGAAAATTTAGCTTGCTTTAGGATTGGCTTTTAATAATGAGATGAGACTAGCCTCGCCAAATCAAATATACAAATTGCGGGCCCCTCATTAATTACTTACTAAAATACTTAGCATTCGGGATAGGTCATTTAGCAAATTTTACGGCCTTCCCAAAAGATAACGATGCGTTAGCCGCTTTAGGCACGATTTATAATAATATTACCTTCCTAATACGGGTGTGCATTTTATGCAACCCAAATCCAAAGCCCAAAACGTTGAATAAGAATGTGTCGAGGATCCGGGTGCATTTCATGTGACGTGATCTGAAAACATATCCTTAAACGACGTTCACTTTCTTAAAATAACTTGACAAAAAGCGGTAATTAATTCTAAAAATCGCACAAATAGGATAACATGTATAAAAAATCAATTTTAGCCAAATATGACAGTTGAGCGATCGTGCTAGAACCACGAAACCCGGGAATGCCTAACACCTTCTCCCGGGTTAACAGAATTCCTTACCCGGATTTCTGGTTCGCAACTGTTAAACAGAGTCAAACCCTTCCTCGATTCGGGATTCAAAACTGTGACTTGGGACACCATAAATCTTCCAAGTGGCGACTCTGAATCTTAAATAAAAACGAATCCCGTTTCGATTGTCCTTAAAATGGGAAAAACTCCTTTTTCTTTATTTTTATTATATCTCTTCCCGGGATGTAGTAAAGGCCGTAAAGCTTTCGGAAAAAGGAGGTGTGACAACAAGGAAGATGGAAAAATATTGCACTTATAAATTACAAGTGCTATATTTATTTCAAAATTATAAAATTAAAGTTTGCATTTAAAAAGTAAATTAACAAATAAATAGTAAACTAAATTTTCATGCATAATAAATTAATAATACTTCAAATTAATCTCACAAACTAAAAAATTAAGCATAAATACGTCTAATAATTTAAAATTACACAAACTGTCTTAAAATCTTAAAATAGCACATATATAGCATATTTTAAAAATAATACGTTACCATCATATTTTATGATTTGAGCATTTATAGTTTTATACTCTAAATATATATATTATATGTTAAATTCGAATAATTTTAAATTATGTTAATTAGTATACAATAATTGGTATATTCATGGTATATTTATAGTATATTCATGGTATATTTATGATATATTCATGTTATATTCACACTACAGGCCGGTTAACTTGTTTAATGACACTATTTATCTAACAGGTTTTACCGGGACGGGTAACCCATTTCAAAAATTTAAACCGTCCAAATCCCCAACCCCCTACCCAGCCTAGCCCAGCCCCCCTTATCGGTCCGGGCCGGTTCCGTGTTTTATCGGTCTGGACCGGTCCAGAATCGGGATGACCCGGCCCGTTTAACACCCATATTCTCTCCCAATCAGCCTTTATTTGATCCCACAAAATCATAAGATTAGCCATTGGTTTGTTATTGTACCACTCACACTTCAAAGCCTCCCACTTTTTCATAATTTTATCCATATTAGGTTTCTCACTTCCACTTGCACCAGACATTTTTTCTTTAACAAAAGCTGAAAGACTAAGGATGAATATAAATTTAAAGAAATATGATAGAAGTCTATGAATGACTATGAAATTTTCAAGTTAAGAGATTGTTAATACAGACAAAGAGTTCACTTAATTAATTTAATATCTATAAATGTAAAAGTAACTTTTCAGCTATTTTTACTATTTTATGTTCAGAAAAATTGAATGAAACAAGATAAGTAGTTGGTAAAAATAAGTATGTGGTGAATGCAAAAAGAAATGTAACTTCAGCCCTAGTAAAGCCCACAGTTTTTCTATAGTAAAAAAATAACTTCAGCCTGAAAAATAACTTTTCGGATCATTTACTAAATAGTCAAACAAATTTAATTGAAAGATGAATTAGTTGACAAAAGATAAAAAGTAAATAGTAAATGCAAAAAAAATAAGTATCAACTTAAAAAAATACCAAAACATGCTAAAGTTTTTGTCTTAAAGTTTTTTCAAAAAACGTCGGCCTAGTGTCCTGAAGTTTTTTAGTATATTTCCAAAAACTTCAGCACCTGATAAGCTGAAGTTTTTGTGTTGGATTCAATAATTTTTGTCCTAAAACTTTTTCAAAAAACTTCGGTCCAATGTGCTGATGTTTTTTTAGTATATTTCCAAAAACTTCAGTACTTGATAAGCTGAAGTTTTTGTGTTGGATTCAATAGTTTTGTCTTAAAACTTTTTCAAAAATCTTCGGCCCAATGTGCTGAAGTTATTTATTACATTTCTAAAAACTTCAGCACTTGATAAGCTGAAGTTTTTGTCCTGGACTCAATTTTTTTTGTCGTAAATAATTTTCAATTAACTTACGCAGAAACTCCTGAAGTTATTTAGTGTATTTAGTGATGAGCTGAAGTTTTTGTCCTACACTTGACACTTTTGTTATGACTTTTAGCCAAAACTTCAGCTTAAAAATCAAAAGTTATTTACTTCATGCTCAAGTTTAGCATGCTAAATTTCAACAAAAATATACTTGAAATCCATGAAAAAAGATACAAACATATTTGAATCAATCCAAGTCACATAATTCACACAAAATAATATATATTCACAAAATCCAATTTTGTTTTCTCTTACATCCTTGGAAAAAAAAGAAAAAATTAGTTCTTTGTTTAAAAGTTATTCTCTATTCAAAAAATTCACAGAGTGTCTTCATATTCTCTATAGTCATGTCCTAGTTGCTCTTCTTGATTTTCTTAACCACATTCCATGAACATTCACTATGTCTTCCACCAGAGCGTTTTCTGTCAGACACAGGTTAAAGAATTTAGTACTATAATTTTTTTAGCAACTACCGTCTTCTTTCATAAGAAAAAAATAAAAAAAATATTGGCCAAATACATGCTTACTGGTGTGCACCTGGGAATTCGTGGGAAGCAAAGATAGTGAAGGAGAAGTCCAAAATACTTCATATGTGACGGAGACTGGCCACATCAAAAACTCGAGCCCTAGGAAATTTGCTCTTTTTCCTAAACGTTAGATTTATCAACTAGTAAAAAGAGCAAATTATCCTTGTGCTCGAGTGTTTGATCTAGCCACTCTCTTTCACATATGAAGTATTTCGACTTCTCCTTCATTATCTTTGCTTCCCACGAACTCCCTGCTACACCCAATAAGCATGTCTTAGCCAGCATTTTCTTGTTTTTATTTGAATACAAATTTAAAGAAATATGATAGAAGTCTATGGATACTATGAAATTTTCAAGTGAAGAGATTGTTAATACAGCCAAAGAGTGCACCTAATCAATTTAATATCTATAAATGCTGAAGAGATTGTTAACTATTTTTTGTTCAGAGAAATTAAATGTAACAAGATAAGTAATTGGCAGAACAAGTAAGTGGTAAATGCTAGTAGTTGGTAAATGCAATAAAAAATAGCAAAAAAATAAGGCAACAAAAAGTAGGTGATATATATGTCACGCCCCGAACCTGGGACTGGACGTAACACGACACTCGGTGCCTGACTACATATGACCGAGCGAACCAACTGGCTGGCTGAATTAATATGTGGTATCATAACATACTGAATGCGGAAGATAAACTAACACATGATGACATTCTAAAAGTCTGAATGATAAAATTAAAGTGCGGAAATACTAGTATAATTTTGAAACATATTTGTAGTCAACATAGCTTAATATGAAAAGCTTACGACTCTGTCTAGCTGTAACCCTAGTCTATGAAGCCTCTAATGAAATACTGAAAACACTGATTGTCTAAAAATGCTGAAGACCGTAAGGTAATAATAATGCCCGGAAAGAACTGGGATCACCAAATAGCTAGTACGAGAATCCTAGCGCTCTGAATCATCAACCTGTAAATCATTACCTGCATCGCGAGATACATGCCCCGGGCAAAAGGTACGTCAGTATATTTGAATTGTACTGGTATGTAAAGCAACTGAAAGAAAGAATTATAAATGCTGAAACTGAAGTGAGAACTGGTAACTAAACTGATAACTGAAAAGATAGCTGATAACTGATAGCTGAAAAGAAAACTGATAACTAAAAAGATAACTGAACTGAATAAAAGAAGTAAGGATATGTCACACCTCCTTTTTCACTACTCCCGCGAGGGCGTAAAGGAGTTTTTCTACTTAAAGGACAATCGGAACGAGATTTATTATTATTTATTTAGAGTCGCCACATGGGAGATTAATGGTGTCCCAAGTCACCGGTTGAATCCCGAACCGAGGAAATATGACTCTGTTAACAGTCCGCGAACTAGAAATCCGGATAAGGAATTCTGTTAACCCGGGAGAAGGTGTTAGGTACTCCCGAATTCCGTGGTTCTAGCACGGTCGCTCAACTATTGTATTTGTTTTTATCTGATTTCTTTATATATTCTATTTTTATGTGCCTTTTTTAATAGCCCGCTTTATTGTATTTATCATTTATTTTTACCAGAATTGTAACGTCGTGAAAATGTATTTTGGACCACACCGTACCAGTACACCTGTGGCCTTTAACACATTTCGACTTCGTTGAGATTTGGATTTGGATCACATAAATGTGCACCCGTATTTAAGAAGGTAATATTATTGAAAACCGCGACTAAAAGCATCTACGTATTAATTATCTTTGGAGAAGACTGTAAAATTTGCTAAATGGTCCTCCCGAATTCTAAGTATTTTATATAGCAATTTTATTTGAGGGCCCCGCAATTGTATATTTGATGTGGCGAGACTCATCTCACTTTTATTTAAAGGCCCACTTAAGAGTGACTACGATTTTCTATTAGTTTTTTATTTCTAAAATGAAAAAAATACTAATTAATTGTTGTTTAATAGCTATTTTAATTTGTTTATGAATTATCACATCCTTTTGGGCCTTGAAGAGGGCCCAAATAAAGGTCAAGACCCCCTTATATATCAATGCAACCATAGACTGGACAGGCTCGTGTGAGCAATATCGTTCCTGCTGGGCCCAGTAAGACCACAATGGCCTGAGGCAGGCTACTCATTTCTGAGTATAAGTTGAGCCAAAACATTGGCCCAAGTAACACGAAAGCTGACCCCCTTAATCTCGTTTCAAATATGTTCAATAGCAAATTAATACTCAAAACCAATTGTTATTTTAAATTAATTGAACTAAGGAACTGGACCAAACACTATGCAGGCAGACTTCTTTCGAATTCATTATTTTCATAATCACTGGAACAAATTAATATCTTAAAAGCTATCATTTAAACTAATATTAACGGCTAACAGCTTCAAACTTCGATTAACACTATATACTTCTAATATTTCAAATCCGTTTACTTATTCCAATTCAGATCTGCCTTTTCAGAACAAACTATACCGAAATTGATTATGCTATAATATTGCTATAGGACAAATATTCACTCAATAGTCTTCTGTTTCTAGCACATCAGGAATGTAAAGCACTATCATTCAATTAACAACCATATGAATAGCTTGTGCGTAAATTTATCAGTTCAGTTTTCAGAGAATTTACCTTAACTGAATGTAACTCTAACTAACTAAATTTCTAACACTACAACTAAAAAAAAACTATTGAGGATACAGTTTGGCAGTAATCAATCGAATAAAGCTAAAACAATAATAATCAGAATTTAAACAGCAGCCAAAGTCTGAGATCGAGCTTCATTTCATTCCAATAGCCAAAAGTGTACAAAAGTGTACCTGAGATTAAAAGAACAAGGAAATCAGCAGGTAATCAGCAGTGTGCACAACAGAGATCAACAACAACAGCAGTGAGGAGTAAATTTGGGATCGAAAACAGCTTCTTAACAGAGCATTTCAACACAGAATGATTTCAATATGCAATTGATCTAAACTAATTCAAAATCGACTCTGAAGTGTCCTCAAAATCACTCTAATAGATTTCTGGTATTTCCAGAACTAGGGAGAAGGATTCAGTCACCATAATACTAAAAAAAACCAATGGAACAGTGATTTTTGTTGGTTTTCTACTGATTTTCTGATTGTTTTTTGGGTTTTTGACATGAATTTAGATTGTAAAAGAGAAGAATATGATCTGAAGATGTTAATTTCAGATCTGAAACATAACAGACATTTTTGGGGATTTTCTAGGGTTCCAAAAACTTTTTTGATTATGGCAAAAACTGTCTTATTTATAGAGTTAAAAACTGGAGGGAAGTTCAATTCTAATATTTTCAAATTGGTCCCCCTTTTTCTAACTTGTTAAACAAGTTACTACACTTATTTTGTTAAAACTTGCATTAAAACCTATTCTAGAATATTCTAGTTGCTTCTACCATGTTCCTGCCTCTTGAAAGGTCTATTTTACCCTCACTTGCATTTGTTATTTACTAATTCTATCCTTTTTAATGCCCATAATACCCCTACAGCTATGCTGCACTATGCTGATATTACTACAAACTCATTTTACTATCCCAAAATTGCCCTCACCTTACTTCTAGAATTACCAATCCTAGCTCAACACAATCCCAAATTTTACCCTTTTTCTCCTTTGTTTTTTATTGTTATAGACTAATTATGGTTACTAATTTTCTTTAAAACAACTATAACCAATTCACTAGGACTAATTATCAGACTAATTAAACTAACAAAAATAAGAAAAATATTAAAACCAGAATTAACACTAATTAATACTAACTAGTCATAGCAAATGAGAATTAACAGAAACCCGAAATTAATCTAATTAGTCGATTATCAAAATCGAACTAACAAATCAATTCTAAGGACTAACTAATAACAAACCAGATTGCTTCTAACTTTAGAATCAAAGATTAACTACTAATGATTAACAGAATCGACCAAATAAGAATTCTAAACCAAATTATTCCTATCACTATCAATTTCAAAACACAGAAATTATATAATACCAAAAATTATTGATTATGATTTTTATCTCTTTTAGTTTCAAAAACAATACCAATTTGAACAAAATTTTAAAACAACAATCAAAGAGTCTAAAAAAAAAGGTCAAGAATCAGAGACGGGGGAACACACATGTAACGACCCGACCGGTCGTTTTGAGTACTGACACTCCGTTCAGCAGTCGGAGGCCATGAACAACTTCATTTCAGGTATTATGACTTGTACGCGTGGTCAGAATTTGATTTCGAGAAATTCGGAGTTGATTTGGGAAGAGGATTCTCATTTCAGAAGCTTAAAATTGAAAGAATGAGCTAGGATTTGAATTTCAAGTAAACGACCTCGGAATCGGGATCTGAAGTTTCCAGCAGGTTTGTATGATGATTTAGGACTTGGGCGTATGCCCGGATCGGGTTTTGGATAACCCGGGAGAGTTTTGGCGCCTATTGTGGAAGTTAGCATTTTAGAATAAATTTCATAAGTTTGGTTTGAAGTGCATATCGGTGTTATCAACATCCGTTTGGAATTCCGAGACTGTGAATAGCTTCGTATAGTTATTTTGGAGTTGGAAGCGCGATCGGGAGTGAATTCGGAGGTCCGTAGACCATTTTGAAGCCATTTGGCTTAAGATAGAAAGTTGAAGGTTTTGGAAGGTTTGAACGGGGAGTTGACTTTTTGATATCGGGGTCGGAATCAAATTTCGGAAGTTGGAGTAGGTCCGTAATGTCAAATATGACTTGTGTGCAAAATTTGAAGTCAATCGGACGTGATTTGATAGGTTTCGGCATCGGAAATAGAAGTTGGAAACTTCAAAGTTCATAAAG
>MU665655.1:21999-39649 GCA_026770625.1 Nicotiana glauca
AATAGGCTGCCCATACTTAATTGAATTAAAAAAGGAATTAGACATTCAGTAATGGGGGTTCAGGGAATATCATGGGTAAGAAATGTTTTCCTAATTGTTTAAGTGTTTCAAGGGTTGTGAAGAGGCCTGTTTTGGGTATAAATAGAAGGCTGGAAAACAGACTAAGAGGACTAAAAAGAATATCAGGAGACATTCATACAGAGAGAGTTTTTGAGGAAAAGGACTAAGTCTTAGGGGCCCATTCTGGGAGTTTGAGGTCATTTTTTAGAGTCTTCAATCAGGCTTAAAAGAGTGGGAGAGTTTTGAAAGCTTCTGAATCAATTTTGAAAGCTTCTTAATCAGCTTTGAGAGTTTAAAAGCAGTTTTAGAGAGTTTTGAATCAACTGTCAGACATAGCATTCTGCTAGTTTTGAGAAGAGCTAATAAAGATAAAAAAAAAATAGAGAGATAGAGAGTTGGTCAGTTTTAAGGGTATAAGAAAGGTTTGAAAGAAATGGTTACTGTTCCAATTGTTTCTGGATAAAATTTGGGGTTCTAGACACTGATTTCTACTCCCTGTTGATTGCTGGACCTATTTTGAAGTCTACTGATTCTACTTTTGAGCTTATTCGAGTTCAATAGAGTCTTTGTGGCTGGTTTGCTGTTGCTGTTTTGTTTCTACAACTTTTCGGGCTGTATTTGTGGCTATTTGAACTTCAAATTACTGCCGTGAACTGTTGTGAATTGTTGCTGTGACTTGCTGTGTTACTGCTGCTGACTGCTCTTTCTTCATTGTATCTCATTTCCAGGTACACATTCTCGGTTTGAGTTGATGTAGCTCTTTTGGTTTGAAAAATGCTGAAATGAAATGATCACATATTCACCTCTTGCGTTCAAGTTGTTATGCTAGAATAGATAATAGGTGATCTGTGTTTGTTTAGATTTACTTTAGATTTGTGTTTACATTATACAACTGAACTGAAGATTGGACTATATAACTTAGGTTGCTTCTGGACTGTAAAATTTGGACTGTTTTGGACTTTTAAATTTGAGGTTATGTAGCTATGGTATTATCATAGTTGTATACGTGTTTTAGTTAGTGTCTCGTTAGCAATAAAAACACAGTTCCGAAATGGTTTAGATGGTTCTGAAGTCATCATGTGGTGTCTATAACAATTGTGATTCCGGGTTGCATGTATAATCCAAACAGCTTTGTGTTACATTAGCTAATCAACAATATGGATAACTTGCTGTAGTTGTTTTAAAATCAGATGTAAGGAAGTGCAAATTAAGGCTATTAGTTCGTTCACGTTAGTGTAGTAAAATAATCAGGTCACTTGGTCCATTCATTTGAGGATTATAACCGTGAATTAGTGTTGTTAAACTCAGGCCACAATTTTAACTCTTGCCTTTCACCTTTAGTGATGTTTAAGAATAACCAGTGGTTAAAAAGATAAAACAATCTAAGCCTCAAACTGGAAACCAACAATTACTATCCTGTTCATCTGAGTAGCATAATTTGGGACAATTTCAGTGGGAACTTGGTTGATTTATTCGGAACTGTATTTGGTGTGATACTTCCAGGCCATTTTGGGCCTCAGTGACTTGGCGAATGGCCCAGGTCCCTATATTGATTGCCTGCTCGCTTGGACCTGGGCCCCGAATTACGATTGATCGGCCCTTTGTGTATAACCTAGATAACGGTCTATTTACATGGGTTGCATTCAAAGCCCAAAAATGATTAAAAGATTTGACTTCATATGAGTTTAATGGACCCAAATATAATAATTCTTATACAAGGATTTTACTACTAGAGACAAGAAAAGTATAGAAGATCATAGTCGCTTTAGGTTTGCCCTTTAATTAATAAAATGATACGAGCCTCGCAAAACAAAATACACAAATTGCGGGGCCCTCAATAAATGGTTATAATAATTGCTTAGATTCCGGGATGGGCCGTTTAGTGAATTTCACAGCCTTCCCCAAATATAATAACGCGCTAGTCACTTTAGGCGCACTTTTAATAATTTACTTTTTTAAACTCGGGTGCACATTGATGTGACCCAAAACCAAATCTCAACGGAGTCGAAATATGTCAATAAACACGAGTGCATTGATGTGACCTAGTTCGAGATGTATTTTCATGACGTTGCAATTCTCGTTAAAAATAATAATAAACAAAAGCGATTAAAGTTAAAATTTTCACATAGGTTCACAATTGTTAAATCAGATAATTAAGCTGGATATAACAGTTGAGCGACCGTGCTAGAACCACGGAACTCGGGAATGCCTAACACCTTCTCTCGGGTTAACAGAATTCCTTATCCGNGTTAACAGAATTCCCTATCCGAATTTCTGGTTCGCGGATTGTTAAACAGAGTCAAACCTTTTCCTCGATTCGGGATTCAAACCGGTGACTTGGGACACTATAAATCTCCCAAGTGGCGACTCTGAATCTTTTAAAATAAATCTCGTTTCGATTGTCCTTTAATTGGAAAAACTCCCCTTATTATACCCTTACGGGGTGTAGTAGGTAAAAAGGAGGTGTGACAGCTCTGGCGACTCTGCTGGGGATTGGGACCCAGAATGTCGGTTTAGGGTTCAGAATTCGAGCTTAGATATATTGTTGTATTTGGCTTTATCTGTTATCTGATTTTATTATATGATTGGGCTTAAATGTGCAAATGTTTCTTTTTACCGCTTTGATATTGTTTGAACAATATAAACTGTGCCGAAACCTTCTCTTCTTACCTCCGGGGATGTGCTTACTGGTTTAGACTCCCTATTCTGTTAGTGTCATACCTTGAATTAAAAAGAGGCTCAGACAAGTTACAAAGCCGGACGATCTTGCGGGTCCCCGGTACGTAGCCCCCTCCTCGACTCGAGTTGTCCGCTCGGGTACACTGTTTAGAACACATACCCAGGTTTTGAACCTAGAATAACTTGACTTCATGCTGGATTCCTAGTAGGAACACTTATTTGCATCATGTTGCATTTGACTTAGGGGACTCAACACAGGGGTTAGGTCCTTCTAGGACAAGCGACTTGAAATAAAAAAGACCATCCTGCTGCATCCTGTTTGTTTACTGCATTTATTTGCTTCAGACTTGCATGTTAACCGGCTTCTGAAAATCGGAAATATTGGAAATTTGTGAAAAAGAGAAAAAGAAAAAAAGAAAAAAATAACAGTGTAGAGAGATAACTACTTATTTTTAGAAAAACAAACCAACACCCAAGTAGTGTCGAAACTCTGCCGAATTTTTGAGAAAATGAAAAAAAGAAAAGAAAGAGAAATGTTTTTAGTTTGATTTATTTGAATGACAAAATAAAAGAGTCTTGTTTTCAAATTCAGTTTATTTTCTTTGGCAGAACTACGTAAGTTTGATTCTCACCGGCAACTCATATCGGGTTCAACAATTTGAAAAATTACTTGAAAAAATACTTAAAAGAAAAAAAAAAGGGAGAATTTTTAGAGTATAAATAAATATCGTTGTTTTTTTTCATAAGTGAAGGTGATGTCATTCTTGTCCAAAATAGCCGAATGTCCCCAAAAGGACGCTGAAAGGCCGTTTTTGCAAGAACAACCGCCTTTGGTTATTTCTCAAAATTTTTGACCAGTTAGCAAACACAACCTTTAAATCTTCTTCGAAGTGCTGAAAGGCCATATTGACAAAACCGGATATTTTATGAAATTTTTTGGGAAAACAATGATGAATTTCTGTTAGTCTATTTTTAGGCAGTATGGCCATTTTGATGTTAGAGTCTTTTGGAGTGTGTTAATATTGTAATAAAATGTGTCGTAGTAAATACGTTTTTTGCTTTTATGGAAAAACTTGAAAAAAGAAAAATCCAACTTTTTTTTAATTAGTCATTTGGCATTTATGCCAGAACTACGCACGGTCTGATTCATGCGGGGACATGATACATAGGCAATCCACATAAGATTCGACCACAACTAAAAAGAAATGGAAAAAAAGTGAAAAGTTTTGATAATAATAAGGACTGAATGAGTCCATTCTAACATATTTTTTAATTGTGATGAAAGTTGAGGTGGTCGGTTTGTGGAAAGCGGACAACACAAGATCCGAGGGAAAACGATGACTGACATCGAAGTTGTTGCAAATGCTCAAGAGACTCAAGGTCAGAGGTTTCAGCTAGAGTCTACCGTGGTTGAGGAAAAGAGAATATCGAAGCAGAAAATGGCGAAAATGTATCAAGAATGGGCCAATGGTCGAAGAGAGCCCCGTCATGAGTCATAATTTGCTACACAACAAAAGTACCACTCGTATTCGTTTGATCTTCCGACAAACATTGAGAAGTCGGCCCAAGAGATGGTACAGGAAGAAATGACCCAAAGAGTGAAAAGCTTGGAATGTCGGGCTTATCAGTTGAAAGTCATTCAGGAAGGAATCTTGGTAGCTTATTTTGTTGTCATTTCTGTTGTCCAGGTTATTTCAGGGTTGTAATCTGGATATTGTCTTGTAACTCAAACCTTTCTATCCTTTTATTTTTTGTCCAGTTCCTTTGATCATAGTATCTCATTAGTATTGTCTAGGTTTGTTCTGAAGGTTGTACCCCAGTTTATTGTGCTTGTTTTGTTGAACAAACTCTTTTCTCGTCTGTCTAATGTAATTCTCCGCCTCCCATGATTTCTAGTCATTTTTCTTTGGTTTAAGTCTTTCTTCTTTATAGTTCTTTTTATGTCAACTCTAGTGACATGACATGCGCATATAATTTTGGCCTAATCTTAAAAGTTAATCATGAAGCAATTGGAAGATGATCGGGGCACTTAAGGGAAATAAGAACATATTGAGATCATTTGAAGACCCGAACCATGTAAAACCGGGGTTGATAGAACATAAAGAAACCTTATGTTTCATGCCGCATCAGCTGGAAATTAAAGGACAAGTTTTCCCAAAATTGGCAAAATAATAAGAGTGAGAGTGTGGTCCAATAATGCTTTAAACTTGAAAAAGGGAAAGGGCGAATGTGTGCATGGTTATCAAGTCCGGCACGAGAAGATGATGTTACAAATGTTTGTTTAATCGAGTTGTTTGTACTTGGCGTGTTCTGAAGATTGGAATGATGGAGGCATTTTGTTCCGCTACCTAAACACTTTATCCTTCGTTACCCCTTTGAGCCTTACTTATTTTCTTTCATACCCCTCTTTCGGAGTCAGTAGCAAAGATTAGAAACGTAAGCATGAAAGATAAAGAAAAGAAAAAGAAAAGAAAAGAAAAGAAAAGAAAAAGAAAAACAACAAAACAACAAAAGAGAAAAAGAGAAAAAAGGAGATAAGAAAACAAAAAGGAAAAAGAAGAAAATAGTAATAAGTGAAAAGGAAACAACCAGGAATTGGAAACTACATTTGACCTGATTCCTCAAAGAGGATACGTAGGCGCTTCACGGCTCGGTCATAGTGTAAATAAAATCAAAAGATCCCCAAGCGAGAAACTGGGGCAGAGGTTGTATTTGCTGTTAAAGAAATCTAGTTCCGAAGGTTGTAATTTTGAAGCCAAGTTGATTTGTTTGAGCCTTTAATACCCTTTCTTTCTAGCCTATCCAAAATCCCACATTACGGTCCAAAGAAAGACCTTCCGATCAGTCTTCGAAAGATGCCAAGTCAGGCAAATGGAGGTCGAGAATAACACTCCGGTCCCTAGCAGAAATGAAATAAAATGAGAGAGTCTTCTCGGTAACACCCCAATCCCCAGCAGAAAGATACAAAAATGAGAGAGTCTTACCCGTGAAAACCTTCACAGGCAACATGAGGCGATTGTAAGTTGAGAGAAAAACCAAAATGAGAGAGGCTTGCTAGTGAAAACCCTTCGGGCATTACAAGTCGAATAAGGGCTGAGAATCAAATGGGAAATCACCATACGGGAATTGTGAAAGGCGATTAACGACGGAGGATAGGCCACATATGCATGTCATGACCATTAGAGTTGGTACCCGCGTCTGATAGGTTTCTACTTTATAGTTTTTCTTGTTAGGAGTCATCTCTTTCCTTTGTCTTTTACTCTGTTCCTTTTCTTGTTCATTTCTTGAGTCTGTCTGGTCAAAACAAGTAAGAAATGACCTCAAAATTTGCCATCAACTTTTCAATTATGCAAGACGAGATCTGACTAGTACATCAAAGTGGTATAAGTCAGAAAGGACAACAAAGGTGCACTGAGTTGGTAATAGTCAACATGCTTTGAGATTCGTGCAAATACCCAGGATCGGTCCATTCATGGACAGTGCAACAAGAGGAGGGACAGGGTGAATAAATCAAAGGTATATTCTATGATGAGGTTGACAAAAGGGTGGACCAGTGTCAAGAAGGATATCCCCAGCAACGATCGAAGGTTATAGACCTCAAGGCCAAGGCCAACGGACAAATCAAGAAAGAACAACGCGGAGAGCGATAGATGTAATTTGGAAATTCATATGAGACTTAAAGGTCGGGGAAATGCCGTTCATGTGTAATGCAACAAATAGAAGATATTGGGGCTGAACGGAGAAAAGATGTTTCAGTGATACGGATGACAGAGAAAGTGCACATCAGTAAACATGCAAGATCTTCAAATGGAAATCAGTTGTCACGGGATATGGGGTCAGATGAGGAGACTAGAAATAATAGTTGGGAAGTTTTGTGACTAAGGAGTAGTCAGAAGGTTGGAATTTTCAACCAAGTTCAAGGCAGTCGGGTGAAGCAGAGCGTGGAAATGAAGAAATCATCCCCAGCGAGAATGTCATAACCGACCACCAGTTTTCAAAACTGACAAATTTTTCTTTGAATGTAACAGGAACAAAGCAGCGCAAGGAAATTGAAAAAAAAAAAGAGCTGACAAAGGGAAGTTTCTCAAATCTTTACCTTTATTTGTCTTGCTATCGTGCATAAAATTTTAGTCCGATGAATTTTTCTCCTAAGATAAAAAATCTTAGTCCGATAAATTTTTCTCCTAAGATAAAAAAATCTTAGTCCAATAAATTTTTCTCCTAAGATAAAAAATCTTAGTCCGATGAATTTTTCTCCTAATATAAAAAATCTAGTCCGATGAATTTTTCTCCTAAGATAGAAAATCTTAGTCCGATGAATTTTTCTCCTAAGATAGAAAATCTTAGTCCGATGAATTTTTTCTCCTAAGATAACAAGAAGTGGAAAGCAACAATTGGAAAGTCTCAAGTAAGATAACAATAGTAGGAAGTAATAGTTGGAAAGTTTCAGATAAATTAAACGAAAAGGGGAAGGCAACAAATAAAAATTTTCGGACAAGATGACAAGAAATGGGAGTAAGAAATTGGAAAAAAATAACAATTAGTAGGGAGTAACAATTGGAAAGTTAACAAAAATGGATCTAGTTTGATGAATTTTCTCCTAGAGGCCAAATCTTAGTCTGACGAATTTTTCTCCTAAGATAACAGAAGTGGGAAGCAATAGTTGGAAAGCTACAGATAAGATAACAAGAAGTGGGAAACAACAATTAGAAGTTTTCAGATAAGACAACAAGAAGTGGGAAGCAGCAATTGGAAGGTTTCAAGTAAGACAACAAAATAGACCTAGTCTGATGAATTATCTCCTAGAGTCAAAATCTTAGTCCGATGAATCTTTCTCCTAAGATAACAAAAGAAGACTTAGTATGATGAAACTTTCTCCTAAGATATCAAATCTTAGTCCGATGAATCTTTCTCCTAAGATAACAAAAGAAGACTTAGCCTGATGAAACTTTCTCCTAAGATATCAAATCTTAGTCCGATGAATCTTTCTCCTAAGATAACAAAAGAAGACTTAGTCTGATGAAATTTTCTCCTAAGATATCAAATCTTAGTCCGATGAATCTTTCTCCTAAGATAACAAAAGAAGACTTAGTCTGATGAAATTTTCTCCTAAGATATCAAATCTTAGTCCGATGAATCTTTCTCCTAAGATAACAAAAGAAGACTTAGTCTGATGAAATTTTCTCCTAAGATATCAAATCTTAGTCTGGTGAATCTTTCTCCTAAGATAACAAAAGAGGAAGCAACAATTGATAAATTTACAAGGAAGTAGTCGGAAGGTCGGAAATTCTCGACCACGTTTAAAACAGCCGGCAAAGCGGAGCATGGAGAGGATCGAAGAGAAAACCATCCCCAGCAGGAGTATCACAACCAATCCCCACATTTTAAACTGACAAAATTTTCTTTGATTTGAAACAGGTTCAGGAAATGTTATTGATGGCAGAAAGGTATGATACAAGGAAGATTACCAAACTGGGGCAGAAAATTTTCTTTCATTTGGAAAATTTGCTTGAAGATGGATACCCGTATGAAAAACGGGGAAATCAATTCAAGTTTGAAGGATAGCAAGACAACACAAGTTTTAGAGGTAACAAGTTTCGGAAGAGGATAACACAATTTTAAAATAAGGTTGTTTCAGAGGAAGGAAAACACCAGTTTTTAGGGAAGTAGTCTTTGAAGGAGGAAGATAACATAGTTTTAAAAAAAAGAGAAATAGAAAAAAAAAAGAAAAAAAGAGGCCAGTGTTATCCCAGCAGTTTTCAGAGGAATGAAACACAAGTTTTGACGGAAGTAGTTTTTGAAGGAGGGAGACAACACAAGTTCTGAGGGAAGCATTGAAGGAGGAAATTAATTCAAGTTAGAAGGAAAACGGTTCAGGAGGCAAGAGGGAACAATGGCAATAGAAGGCAGTTCAAGTTGTAGTTGTAGTCAGGTGCCCGCCTGAAGAACGGAATGGCGTTTTATTTTTTGAGTTATAGTTGAGGTCAGGTGCCCGCTTGAAGAATGGAATGGAGTTTTATTTTTAAGTTGTTGTTGAAGTCAGGTGCCCACCTAAAGAATCGAATGGCGTTATATTTTTAAGTTGTTGTTGGATTCAGGTTCCCGCCTGAAGAACGGAATGGCATTTTATATATGAGTTGTTGTTGAGGTCAGGTGCCCGCCTGAAGAACGGAATGGCGTTATATTTTTAAGTTGTTGTTGAGGTCAGGTGCCCGCCTGAAGAACGGAATGACATTATATTTTTAAGTTGTTGTTGAAGTCAAGAGCCCGCCTGGAGATCAGAATGGCATTATATTTTTGAGTTGTTGTTGAAGTCAAGAGCCCGCCTGGAGATTGGAATGGCATTATGTTTTTTAAGTTGTTGTTAAAGTCAGGAGCCTGCCTGGAGATCGGAATGGCATTATATTTTTAAGTTGTTGTTGAAGTATGGAGCCCGCTTGGAGATCGGAATGGCATTATATTTCTGAGTTGTTGTTGATGTTAGGAGCCCTCCTGGAGATCGGGATGGCATTATATTTTTGAGTTGTTGTTGAAGTCAGGAGCCCATCTGAAGATCGGAATGGCGTTATATTTTTGAGTTGTTGTTGAAGTTAGGAGCCCGCCTGGAGATCGGAATGGCTTTATATTTTTACGTTGTTATTAAAGTCAGGAGCCCACCTGAAGATCGATATGGCGTTATCTTTTTAAGTTGGAGTTTTAAATTATAGTTGATGTCAGGTGCCCGCCTGAAGAACGGAATGACATTTTATTTTTAAGTTGTTGTTGAAGTCAGGAGCCCGCCTGAAGATCGGAATGGCGATATATTTTAAGTTGGAGTTTTAAATTATAGTTGAGTTCGGGTGCCCGCCTGAAGAACGGAATGTCGTTTTATTTTTAAGTTGTTGTTGAAGTCAGGAGCCCGCCTGAAGAACGAAAATGGCATTATCGTTTTAAGTTATAGTTGAGGTTAGGTGCCCTTCTGAAGAACGGAATGACATTTTATTTTTAAGTTGTTGTTGAAGTCAGGAGCCCGCCTGGAGATCGAAATGGAGTTATATTTTTGAGTTGTTGTTGAAGTCAGGAGCCTGCCTGGCGATCGGAATAGCGTTATATTTTTTAAGTTGTTGTTGAAGTCAGAAGTCCTCCTGGAGATCGGAATGGCATTATATTTTTAAGTTGTTGTTGGAGTCAGGAGCCCGCCTGGAGATCGAAATGGCGTTATATTTTTTAAAGTTGTTGATGTCAGGAGCCCGCCTTGAGATCGGAATGGCATTATATTTTTAAGTTGTTGTTGGAGTCAGGAGCCTGCCTGGAGATCGGAATGGCATTATATTTTTGAGTTGCTGTGAAGTCAGGAGCCCGCCTGGAGATCGGAATGGCGTTATATTTCTAAGTTGTTGTTGAAGTTAGGAGCCCGCCTGGAGATCGGAATGGCATTTTATTTTTTAAGTTGTTGTTAAAGTCAGGAGCCCGCCTGGAGATCGGAATGGCATTATATTTTTAAGTTGTTGTTGAAGTCAGGAGCACGCCTGGAGATTGGAATGGAGTTATATTTTTAAGTTGTTGTTGGAGTTAGGAGCCCGCATGGAGATCGGAATGGCGATTTATTTTCTAAGTTGTTGTTGAAGTCAGGAGCCCGCCTAGAGATCAGAATGGCGTTATATTTTTTAATTTGTTATTGAAGCCAGGAGCCCACCTGAAGATCAGAATGGCGTTATCTTTTAAGTTGTAGTTGAGGTCAGGAGCCCGCCTGGAGAACGGAAAGGCGTAACTTTTTTAATTCAAGAAGTCAGCAACCCGCCAGGAGGGCGGAAGGTTACAACAAAAATCCCCAACATAAATCCAAATTTAGAAATCAGAAGGAAGGCAACAACGACCGAAAGAAGGCAGTTCAAGCTCCGAAGGAACAGTTATTCGAAGCTCACAAGAAGGAAATAAGAAGTTTGGGTTCGATGATCAAGAGAAAATACAAGTCAAGTCAGAAATGAAGAAGCATCAGAGGAAACAAGGCAACAAGAGACATGGGAAGAGCAAGTTGAAGACCTAGATAGGATTTTGTAATTCATATACTAGTTTAGTCTAGCTTTCTATTTTCTTTTTAGCATGGTGTAGTAAGGAGGTCGGTAAGCAGTAGCAGCAGTAACAACAACAGTAATAGCAAAATCACAGTTCCACAGTAGTCCCAGCCACCAAAACCTCCCGAACTACATAAACCTGATTCCCTTTTACGCAGGGATAGGTAGGAAACCTTTGAAGCAGATGTTCGGTCAAATCTTTCAAAGATGCTTCACACGGAGTGCTCAAACGGGCAAAAATCGCTCGTATCCGCTCACTTTATCTTTCCATAAAAACTCTTCGTGTTTTCGGACAAAGAGGGGCAGCTGTAAGCACGCGATTTTTGCCCTATATGAGAATCATTCCCAAAAATTCAAAATAAAACAGTTTTGTTTGTTTGCAATTTTTATGGATTTTGTGTTATTTTTATTTTATTGTTCGCATTTGTCTATGCTTGTTTATTTGTTAAATTAATAAAAATACAAAAATATTCGCATTTGCATTTAGGATTTTATTCTACAATTAGGATTAATTAAGTTTGTTTTACAAAATAAAAAAATCACAAAAATAATGTGACGATCCAAAGGGTCATCACCTGTTTTCCTCATTTGTTTTGTGCCTTCGAGGCCTTGAAAACCTCATTTTTTATTATCTCGATTTACGTGCGTAGTCTGGGCGCATAGCCGAAAATTTTTTGTGTTTAAATATGTGAATTCTGTGAAAAATTTGAAGAATTTTGATATTAATATGATTATAGTTGACTTTGGTCAATAGTGGTACATTGTAGGGTACTAGTCCATAAATACCGGATTTTTTAGCATGGGCCATATTTTATTCCAAAATATCAAACTTTGATTAAATTTATTTTCTTTGATTTGCTTACCCCCTCACCTTCACGAATTTACTTGTCACTTGTTTTAAATATCATAATGCTTATAACCTCAAAATAATCTCATTCCCAAACTTACGTCAATTTACTTATGACGAAATTTTAACGTAGGAAAATGCGGGATGTGAGCATTCATCAATTTACTTATGGTGTACTTTCATGTACAAAAATATGGGGTGTAACAAGAAGTTTATAAGGGGCATAATTCATGGTTATGATTACCTTGAAAACTAGCAAAAATGTTTGCCAAATCACGGGGTAACATGTGTTTGGTCATTAAATGCGAAGAAACGTGCGTCCTTTTAAGTGTCAGAAACAATTCAAAATCTTACCCTCTAAGGAAAGAAGTTTTATCTACTTCTCGCTAATACTAAAGTATTGTCACCGAAAAGTAGGGGGATTATTTGTATGAAGTGAAATTGGTTAGCAACAAGTGGATGAATGACGAGGTGATCATGTGTATCTGAAGACATGTAATATGTGAGTCAGCAAATGATTGCCATCAAATACAAACACGAGGTTGATGTTTTGTAAATTCTGAAGATATGTGAACCGGTAACAAAGATCCGAAAGGAAGACATCGGTTGGAAAAGATAAGATTCAATGAGCAGTTCTTACAAAGAATCTTTGTATTAATAGCTAACAATTTTACAGACATCAGTGACGATTTTATTCTCATTCAAGAGGAGCTTGATTTGGGGATCTTGTCTCCCTAAATAAAGTTATAAATAGGAGAATTAGTATCCATTGTAGGATACGAAAAACCGTCTGTACTGCAAGGCTATAATTTGCTCTCATATCATAAAGTTCCTTGCTTTTCTCGTGTTCCTAACATTGTTCTTATTCTTGCTTCCAAAGAGACTTATCATATAAGACATGCTTGTATTTCCTTTATAATTATTTTATATTCTTGTTTATGTTCTTACTTATTTTATATTTTCGGATCAAATTAATTCATGTACCTATAAATCACGTCACAAATTCAGTTGTATCGTTTTTACAAGCAAACAATATGACAATAAATTTTTGAAGGTTGCCACTTTAAATATGCCATAACATTTGTATGACTATAAATTCATTAAGAGTAAAACTAATATTAGTACTCGCGCGATGCGCAGACACAAATATTACATTATAATTTGAGTTATTGGAATTACCTTAAAATTTAAAACTTCCACATAACATGTTTCTTTTTATTTATATTTTTATTTTATATCTATAACAATCCAACTCCTTGATTTATACTTGTATTTTATTTTGTGGTCAATATTAAATAATACTAAATATATCATGTTTGTGATATGTCTTGTTTGATTTTATTAATTTACTTGAATTTAATATCCACTTTTATCACATTTATTTTAATATAATATAAATAATAAATAAAAATTATTTTAATAGTAACTTTGACTCTATTGCTCATATTCTTAAATATGATTTTTCTGATCATATTTTTTTTTAAAAAAAGTCCCATATCAGTTTCAAATATATTTTATTCTTCTATTTTCTCCATTGGACCACATTTTCAGAAATCATCTTATACTTTCAAACTTAACCTAGCAATACTCAATTCAATATTAATCGTAAAATCTCTAATTGTTGCAACAATATTTTCACTATTATTTTAAGAAATATTTATTTGTCCGAATTTTCAACATTAATATATATATATATATATATATATATATATATATATATAATTATTTTTCCTACCATAACTGAATTATACACAAAATTTCAATTAAGGATACCTATAGTAATGTATATTGTACCTAAATAAGGTCAGATACAAAGTTTGTACTAAATAAAGAATTATTATTTCAATTAAAATTAATGTGTAATATACAAAAAAATTAATTAATTCTTTCTCAAAAAAGGATATCAAGCATAACTCAATTATACACAAAATTTTAATTAAAGATACCTACAGTAATGTATATTGCAGCCAAATAAGGTGAGATACAAAATTTGTACTAAATAAAGAATTATTATTTCAACTTAAAATAATGTGTAAGATACAAAACAAAAATTTAATTGATTCTTTCTCAAAAAAGGATACCTACCTTTACTGAATTATACATAAAAGTTTAATTAAAGATTACCTATGGTAATGTATATTGTAACAAAATAAGGTTAGTTACAAAGCTTGATCAATCAATTAATTAAAATTCGTCCTTGCCATAAGAACTTTCTAATATCAAATTCAAATAGTCTTTTAAATTTTTAATAATTTAATGTAATTTTGATATTTTTTAATCTAATGTATAGTCTTATTACGTTATTTGAATTTTCATTAACTTGTACTTTTATTTAATATCATTATCAACTACTATTCTTTAATATAATATAGATAAATGTATAATTGTTTTAATCATAAATAAATATTTATTTAGTTTTAAAATATTGCTTGAAAATTTAAATTTTTTTAATTTTTAATAATATTTTTAAGTATTGTATATTTAATTTATTTATTTTCTAAATGTATGATTATAAATATCCTCACATTATCTCTAATTTATTTTTATTATTTAATAGTTTTATTTTTTATATTATCTATTAGACTTGAGTTACATGGACTTATCCATATTATAACTTTTCTTATCACAACATAAAGAAATTTCTCATCTCAAATTTAAATTACTTTTTACCCCTTTTCTATATGATGAAAAAATTCAATTTTTATTTTTCTTTATTTATTAATTATTTTTTATATTATATTATTCAATTCCTTATATTATTACACTGTCATGTGGATTTTTATTAGATTGTTTGAATTTAATATCTATTTCTATCACACTCATTCTAATATAATATAGATAAACATTAAATAACGTTCTCATCTCAAACTCAAATTATTTTTATCATTCTATTTTCTAAATTGGACCGTATTTTCAAAGATTTATCTTGTGCTTTCAAACTTAAACTAACTGCACTCAATTCAAATATTAATCATACAAAAATATTTTCTTAATTATTTGAACACATTATATCTAAACGTTGTAATATTTTACGTATAAAATATTTATTTTTATCAATATTAATACGACTTTATTATTCTTGTTATTAACATAGTTTTTACTGATTATTTAATTTTATCTTAACTTATAAATAATTTGTATACCTCATGTAAAATCTTATTTTGCTGCTTGAATTTTTTAATTTTAAAGTCAATAAATCTTTAATATTTTAAGTAAATTTTAGTTTTATTTTATCTTTTAACTTACTCCAAAATATAAATAGTCATAGGTTATCTCAATTTACATATTTTTATATTTTTTTTTGTTATAGTTTTTAATTAATTTTTATCTCCATATATCTTGCTAACATAGAAGAAAATCTATGACTGGATCAATATATATATATATATATATATATATATATATATATTAGATTTTTCTAAGATCTATTTAGATTATGTATAAGATTCATTAAACCATTTTCATTAAATATATTTTTATTTATAATTCAAATTTTTAATGTTGTCTTAGAATTGCCAAGTGGCTTCATTTTAGCTTGCCACTTGGCTTAACCACATGCTTCCCTACTATTATAGACAAAGATTAAAAGGTTAAGTTAGATTTATTCTTATGTCAAATTTAGAAAGCTGTCATTTTTATTAAACGGGCTAAAAAATATTGTTACATAAATTAAAACAGACGAAGCACGAGTAAATATAAGGAGAACAAAGGACAGATGAGAAAAATAGAAGTAAGAAGCAATTTATCAGAAGATAGACCATATATTGGTCATGAGGATTTGGGATCTTCTCTTTTCATTTTCACTTTTTCAATATTAAAAAAGATGTATAGTCTCATTAGAACATGCAGAGAGGATGGTATTAATGAGAATGTGATATACCTAAAAATGATCCGACACTCCCTCAGTGCCATCCTTTTCGCTAATTAAACAGCGTGATGTTGCTATGGGTCTTTCATCAGTGCCAACCATTTTTGTAAATGCAATGGTTTTATCTTTTTCGGTTTTTAACTCAAATCGAGAAATTTAATTCTAGAAGTTAAAATTAAAGTGTGGACACTTATTCTTATTTATGTTAAGTGATTATAAAACATATGTTATATCTATTATGGATTTGTTATAAACACAACATACAAAATTACAAATTAAATAAATATAAAAGTTTATCTACACCCAATATTTACGTCATATTTAATTTACTCTATACGGTTCCACAAGTATAGTATTATTCCAAATCGAATTAATATATTAAATTAGGTCCATATCAGAAACTTGTGGCACAAATAAATCGAAAACAACAGCCTTACAAACATCCCAGCTAGCTCTACCTTTCCATTTTTCAACAGGTAACAAGATACGGGTTAGCCCTCCCTTTGTTAGAGGCAAATACAGATTGCTAAATTATTATGCATTGTTATTCTCCTTCTTCATTCCCATCGTCGTTCTCTAATTCAAAGACGACGACGACGAGGTTCATCATCGCTTTCCAGGGTACGAATTCTAGCCAAAATGTTCATTCAACCTCCTTTCAAGATCTTAGAAATCAATGTGATTTCAGCCCAAGATTTACCCCCCGTGTCGAAAATGTTACGAACCTTTGCCGTTGCATATATACATCCTGACCATAGATTAACAACTAGGGTTGATCACAACGGCAAAACAAACCCCACATGGAATTATAAGATGGTTTTTCGTGTGGACGACAAGTTTCTTAATTCAGAATCAGCTTCCGTCACGTTTGAGATTTATAACGTTGCATGGTTACGTGATCTCCCTATTGGCACAACTCACCTTATGATAAATAGCTTTTTTCCTCCTCTTTCATCCAAAAATCCAACAATGAGATCTACTACTCTACATATTCGTCGTCCGAGTGGTCATTTACAAGGGCTCCTTCATGTTAGTATCCAATTGATTGACACTAGCCCTCTAGAAATTCTCCCTTCTGGAAGTGAATTGAGCTCTTCTATATGTACAAGCCATGTCTCATCAAAAGATGAAAAAAGTATTAGTGACGAAAAATTTGAAAGCATCTCGACTATTTCCAAAGGTCATGATACGTTGTACGAAGAAGACATAAACAAGAATATTAATTACGTGGTGGAGACTTGTGAGGAGAATAAAACTCAAAAAAGGGGAATATTGCAACGTTTACGTAGTAAACGAATAATGTCTAATAACAGTTCAGATTTTTCACCAAATCAAAAGATGAGAAGGACACCAACTGTGTCATTTTGTTCAGGGGTGCAACCTATACCTTCAATTGTGGCAGAAGATATGAAGAAAGGATTGTATCATACAGGGGAAGGAATAGAATATGGAAGTTCTGTATTCGAGAACTGGACTGTACCAGATGATAAAGATGAAGAAATCCAATCAATGCGATCGAAAAGCTTGACGTGGGGCTCAGATGATCAAGTTTATATGCAAGAACATGTTGAAATTAAGAAGAAATCTCGACCAAGAAGACATGAATCAGATGGGGGAGGGTTGTTTTCATGTTTTGGAAAAGCATATGGTTTTGAATTCAAGCTTATTTGTGGGTCAAGAAGCACCAAGAAGAAGAAGAGAGACATAAAGCTTGAACGCCAGAAGAGTTTTCCTTATAATAATAATTATGAGGATAACTTACGCAGGTTTTACATATAATTAATTTACTTTCAATTTTGGTTGAGAGTAATTCTGAGTCTTCAAGCAATGTGTAAAATGGTTTAGGGTATCCATAATGATGTTGATTTCTTAAATTTTACAAACATTTAGAAGGGAAAAACAAGTAAAGGTCTCTCCAGCCCTATATACACCCATACGTGTTAGTTTGTCTTTATGCATATGTACAAGAAAATTTAAAGATTCTTACGATGTAGGTTTCAATTTATATGTATAAATTTAATGTTGAATTCTGCTACCATAGATGGCGTTATATATATATATATATATATATATATATATATATATATATATATATATATATATATATATATATATATATATATATATATATATATATATATA
>MU665655.1:39888-51775 GCA_026770625.1 Nicotiana glauca
ATATTAATTAGCATAATACTTCTACTTGATATCCTTTTTTCTTACCTAGTCTTGATTTAACGTAACACGTATTTTCACCATGCAACATAGAGAAATCCAAGACATTGTACAATATTAATGCACCTTATGACCACTATTTGACCAATTGTTTTCTAGTACCGCACAAAATAATTGTAATACACTTCGTCTAATAAGTGTGGTATCTGAAAGGAGGAAAGAAGAAAGAAAAACTAATTGGTTACTTCTCTTAAGTGGAATATCATGATGATGTTTTGTTTAGTTGAGGTGAAAAGAGGAAAGATGGACGAAGCGGAACTCAAACTGGAAAACTACATGTGTTTATGACTGAAAATACTTTTATTGAAAATATTTTTGGAAAGATAATTAATATTCCCTCCGGTCCAAAACAAGTGATTTTTTGGGTGTTTTCACACAGATTAAAAAATCCACCTTTTAGCATTAATTAGTAATAGAATTGACCATATTAACCTTTACTATCTCACATAAACACTCCTAACACATATTCCAACACTATTTACTCCATGGACAATGTAGGAAAAAAAATAATTAATTCATTCTTGAAATCTGAAAAAATTACTTATTTTGGACCACAAGAAAAAAGCCAAAAAATTACTTATTCTGGACCGGAGGGAGTACACTTTTTTTAGTACAAGTTTTAAAAGTCCTTTTTTCGTTTTGATACTCTTTGAGCTTGTTTCCCACCATCTCTTGAAAGTGCCCACCACCAGCTCTATTTGATGCCTTATTCCCAGTGGATTGCCAATCATATTCCATGCTAGTTTTGCTGCCTCGCTTCCTTTGAATACATGTTCCATAGTCTCCACCTGCAACAAACAACAACAAGAACATCTAGAAATAATGTTAGTGCTAAATTTACGAATAATATCATCAAAAGGGAGTCACTTTTTGAGTAACCTCCTGGATAAGAAAGAGATTTTAAAAGGAATAGATTTTTGCCAAATCTTACTAATGAAGTTATTATTTTGCTTTTTCATTCGCACTAAGTGCCAAGCCGATTTATTATTGAAGTGAGCATCCACGGCTAAATTCCATATTGGAAAGTTCTGAATGTTTTTATTGCCAACTCCACCTAAGTAACAGTATCCAACAGGTGAGGGGGAATAGTGGTTGCTAATTTGTTGGTGTCCCAGGTACCTATATGGATGAAATTTTTAATAAGTAGCTTGGGAGATTTACCCGGGCGCTGAACTACCTTGGTCAAAGCACCTTGCCCGTCCAGTTATCCCACCAGAAATTAGAATTGCCTACTTGAATTTTCCATATGATATTAGGCTCAGCTTTGATCCTTGCATTCGTTAGATCTCTCCAAATGTGAGAATCAGATGGTATAGGCACTTTGGTAATCGAATGGACTCTCTTGCAATATTTAAAATTAAGAAAAGTGGCCAAAAGGGATGGTTGGATCCTAAATCTCCACCATCTTTCCAGAGAAAGTATTTCAGTGGTATCTTCCATTTTGCTGACCCCCACACCTCCTCATCTTTAGGTAGGAACAGATTATTTCAAAAGGACCAATGATAATTATTTTTTTCTTTCGAAGATCCCTAGAAGAAATTGTTGAAGTATTTTTCCATAAGCTTGATGATGCCTTTGGGAGGATTCATAGCAGATAAAATGTAGGTAGACAAGGATTAGAGGACATGTTTGATTAAGGTTATCTGTGGGAGAGCATTTTCCCCTGCCATCCGTTGAGTCTTTTCACAATTTTGTCTAGCATGCCAACAAAGATGATAATTTTGTTCCTGCCATTGTAGATTAGACATCCGAGATAGTTGAAAGGGAAGGGCTTGTGCATCGAACCAAGTTCTTCTGATTCTATTTATTTTGCTAGCATTGCTAGCAGAGGTGTTCAGAGCAGTAACAAAGAAACTCTTGTCGTAGCTAGTAAAAACTAAACTCTAGCTTGTAATTTTCATATATTCAAGCTATGTGTGAAAAATTGGAATATCGTTAGTGAAAGCTGGCAAATTAAAAATTAAAATCAAGCTGAGAAAATAGTATTAGTCAACCAGCAACAAAAGTTATTTGCCGAAGACCATTAGTTTATATTTCCATTCATATCGGAGTAAGTGTGAAATTATGGTGTAGAGACAATGTCAACAAGGCAGCATATTGATTGATTATCAGTTACATGAGTCCTATGTATTTATACATTATTTTTATTCTATATTTTGGCTATACAACATAGAGTAGGACTCTTCTAGGATAACTAATACAAAGAGTCCTAAATCTTGTAAAATAAGATTAAGTGATTGCATAGTTATCAGGTTTGTTAGCCTGATCATTATCTTCAACACTTCCCCTCAAGCTAGTGGGAGGTGACTTCACTACACCTAGCTGGTCTCGAAAAAACTAGAACTGGTCTTTGCCAAGAGCCTTTGTATGAGCATCTGCTAGTTGGTCCTTGGACCTAACAAACTTAGTAATCAATTGTCCTTGAGCTACCTTCTCTCTTACAAAGAGGTAATCTAGTTCTACATGCTTCGTTCTAGCATGCATTACAGGATTTGTAGTCATATATAGAGCACTCAAGTTGTTACAAAATAAGACAGGAACAGTCTTGATATACATTCCAATTTTATGTAGAATGTAGCTTATCTAGGTAAATTCAGTTGCACTTGATTCTAGTGCTCTATACTCAGCTTCAGCACTTGACTTTGCAACAATATTCTGCTTCCTTGATGACCAAGAGACACTAGTTGCACCAAGGTATATACTATATCCAGTAGTAGACCTCCTTGTAATGGTATATCCCGCCAGTCTGTATTTGCGAATCCATACAGCCTGAAGGAAGATTGTGATATTATTCTTAGTCCATGATCGATGGTTCCTTTGACATACCTTATTATTCTCTTTACTTCCTGAAGATGCATGTTGTTTGGATTCAGCATGAATTGATTTGCAAGTTAGCAACACGAATAATGTCTGTCTTGTGAGTGTAGGGTACTGCAAGCTTCCTACAATGCTTCTGTAAGTTGAGGGATCAACTACTTTGCCGACTGCTTCTTGTAGACCATGCTTCTAAGCTAGTGGAGTATGAATTGTTTTTACATTTTCCATATCTACTTTTCTAAGCAGAACATTTACATATTTGCTTTGGTTCAAATGGATTCCTCTAGGAAAATAGCTTACTTCAATACCTAAAAAGTAACTCAAGGGTCCAAGATCTTTCATGGCAAATTCATGCCCCAACTTTTGCACTACTTCCCCTATCCGCCTTGAGTTGTTTCCTTTTACAATTATATCATCTGCACATAATAGTAATAATATTGTTCCTTCTGCATCATGGAGAGTAAATAGGAAGGAATTAGCTCAACTGCATTTGAAACCAAGATGAAGCAGGAATAGACTAAATCTCTCAAACCAATCTATGGGAGCTTGTTTGAGACCATATAGTGCCTTTTTCAAAAGACAAATATGATTAGGATACATTGGATCAGTAAAGCCTTGTAGTTGAGTCGTATAGACTTCTTCTTGTAGATGACAATGTAGAAAGACATTCTTAACATCTAGTTGCCTAATGAGCCAATGTAAAGTGACAACAACATAGAGAATAACTCCTATAATTGTAATTTTAACTACTAGACTGACGGTTTCTTCAAAGTCAATCCCTTCAAGTTGTGAGTATCTTTTAGCAATTGTCCTTGCTTTATGTCTTTCTATTGATTCATCTAGCTTCATTTTTGTTTTAAACACCCACTTAGATAATACTACATACATTGTTGATGTTCTGGCAACTAGTATCCAAGTTTCATTTTGAGGTAAAACTGCTAATTCTTCTTACATAGGTTTAAACCAGTGAGGGAAACTAAGAGCTTCTGTTATAGTTCTAGGTTCTTCCAGTTTTGTTTGTACAACAGCTAGTGAGGTTAGTTATAGAAAGAGACTTATCTTTGATATGGTGACCATTGTATCACCTTGATCAGTGATCTCAGGTTCAGCATGAACTGTATTATCTATTTCTGCTGGAGCTGCTTCAACCTGGTCATTGAAGAAGTGTGACAAGTCCGCTTCTAGCAGTAATCCTCTTGGGTAGGGGTGTTCATAAAAATCCGGTAAATCGAACCAAATTGAAAACCAAACCAAACCGACCAAAAAAACTGATACTTTTTGGTTTGGTTTGGTTTTGGGTTTGAATTTTAAAAACCGATCAAATTTAGTTTGGTTTTGGTTTTAATCAGAAGAAAACCGAACCAAACCGACTATAGGAGTAGCTATTTTAAATTTATTATTACACCTATATATATGTATATTTTTAAATAAAATTTCAAAAATTTAATGGTAAATGTTAATGTTTGCACTTTTAGTATAGTTCTTTACCTTTACATTTTAGTTTGATTGGTAGTTTTTTTTTGTTAAGTGTAAGAATCTATTTCGTGTTAAAAATAATATATTTTTATTTTAGTACTAAATTATTCATTATTATTTGATTGAATTATCATCAATATATCTTCGTAAATAATAAATTTCTCAAAGGGCAATTGATTTAATAGTGTTACGTTGAAAATGTGGTCTCCATAATATGTGTTTGGTAGTGTATGTCTTATATTTAAGAAAAAACGATAAATAACCGAAAAAATCGACATAAACCGAATCGAAAAAAAATCGACTTAATTGGTTTGGTTTGGTTCTAATATTTGAAGAAACGACTTACCTGGTTTGATTTCTTTTTAGGGAAAAATCAATCCAAACTGAACCATGAACACCCCTACTCTTGGGTCTTTCACTGTGAACTATATAAGTGTTCCATTTGAGTGAGAGGCCTTTGAGTGAAATTCATCAGTATATGAGTTTTGCATGTCTGCAGAGGGCTCAACAACACTGTTTGTGACCTCCACAACCTCTTCCTAATCAAATTCAACAGCATCACTATAATCAATAGTTAGAACAGTTGTTTGAGAAGAAACACCATCATCCTGATCATTTAAAACATCGGCTACAGTATCATGATCAACTCTCAACACAACACTCTGATCATTTGAAACATTAGCTGCAACATCATCACGGTCAGCTCCCAACACTTCCCTTGCAGCAGTACAGTCTGATGAACCAGACTTAGCCTGTGATTCTGAAAAAAATTCAAAGAAGGTGGACATATATCTAGAGTCATTTGGTGCACTATTAGTCTTGTTTTCTTGCACATAAGGAAGATTTAGTTCATAAAAGATGACATTTCTTGACACAAAGACCTTCCTTGTAGTTAGATGATAACACCTATAGCCTTTATGCAGACTGCTGTAACCAATGAACACACATGGATAACTATTGAAGATAATGATCAGGCTAACAAACCTGATAACTATGCAATCACTTAGTCATAGTTTAGAAAAATTAGGACTCTTTATATTAGCTATCCTAGAAGAGTCTTACTCTATGTAGTATATCCAAAATATAGAATTAAAATACTATATAAATACATAGGACTCGTGTAACTGATAATCGATCAATACACTCACTTGTTAATATTATCTCTGCACTATAATTTCACATGGTATTAGAGCTTCTTTGAAGCCAATGCTGCTGCCAAAAAATTCAGTTCTTACTACATAGTATCAACTCTGTCCATATGGCTTCCAACACCTTTTCAACAGCCTCTCTTCATCATCTCATTGCCTAATGCCCTGTGAAGTTGAGGCCCTCTAACTATCTGATATGTAGAAACAAAAGATGCAACTTATACAAGTAATAAGGTTGGACTATCTCATTGAAGGAAAGCCAGAAATAATAAACATAGAAGGCACCAGTGAAAGCATCGATAAAGATATTGGCAAAGGAGTTGACAAAGACAGTACTGCTGATGACTGGGATGAAAAAGATGTGTTGTTAAGGAGTTGGATATCTGGGACAATGTCAGAAAAGAGCATGTATCTCATTGTGGAATGTACGACTGCTAAACAAATGTGGGAATGCATAGAAGAAACCTATCTGCAGGCAACAAAGGACAAGGAATTCCAGTTGAAGCAACAACTTCAAACCATCAAGCTTGGTAGTAGAACCATCGATGAGTATCTAAAGGAATTCAAAGGCATTTGTGATGGCTTGGCTGCCATACACAAGCCTGCAGATGACGATAGCAAGGTAATTAACTTTGCTAGATGTTTGGATCCTAAATACAAAACCATTAGGACAGTGATGCTTGGCAATGCACCTTATCCAACTCTGAGCTAGTTGGTCACATCTCTAAGAGACATTGATCTCATAGAGGATAAAGGAGATGATCCACAACAAGTAAATCACAATATGGCATTTGCAATACAAAAGACATACAACAATAGAGGTAGAGGAAGATGAAGTAACATGAACTATAGTTCAAGAGGTAGAGGCTTCAGGCATGTCAGACAGAACAACAATCAGAATACTCATGGATTTGGAAGTGTTGTTAAGGGACAGGAAGCCACATGATCATCAGCCTGTCACATATGTGGCAGGAACAATCACACTGCAATAAAGTGCTTATACAGATGGGACTTCTCCTATCAAGCACCAGAAGATTTGCCACAGGCTCTTGCTACACTCAATGTAAACAGTCAGAGTGGTGCAAATAATGCTCACTATATGGATTCTGGAGCAAGCACTCACATGACCAACAATTCAGGACTTATCCAATCTTAAACCTTACAATGAAAATTATAAAATTATAATAAGAAATGGACAAGAACTGGATATCACAAATGTTGGAAAAGGAACAATTTTTGGTTTATGGATGAGTGAAGTGCTAGTAGTTCCTGTGAGCAAGATTCCTAGAGATAATTGTTGTTCTATTGAGTTTGATGAATCATATTTTGTTGTAAAGGACAACAGGATAGGAAAACTGATGGCCAAGGATGCTAAAATAGGAGAGATATATAGGATGATTATGATAAATCTATTTGGACCAAAAGTCTCAATAGAACTCGAGGAATGAAGAACATTCTGATAGGAAGGGTTTAAATTTACACGGTACAAAAGTGAATAATTAAACCAGTATATTCAAGATACCACACAGCAAAAAAAAAATGTATAATTAAACTTGCGTGGTTGAGAAGAAAGAACAACCTTAAAACAACGTCAGTCGAGAAAAGGAACAACGGTCCAAAAGAAACAAAACCATAAATAATCCCTCGAACTCCTCGTTGCCATGCAAACTGAACAAATCACAAAAAATCATTGATCATTCTCTCTCTCCCAAACCCACCACCACCCTCCCTCTCTTGATGCCAATTCTTACTACAAGCTGGTCGTCTCCTCCACGGATGATGGCGGCACTGTAGAATAATCAAAATCATGGAATCCAACATCCAAACACCGCCACCTTCCTCCACCATCACCGCCGACCACTCGTCCTCTCTCTTCCCCCAGCCTCTTTCCCCTCACCCCCCTTCAGCTTCTTCAAACAGCACCAACCACATTCTCGAAATTACCCTCATCTCTGCCCAAGACTTATCCCCAGTCTGCAAATCCCTCCGCACCTACGCCCTCACATGGGTCAACCCGAACCGCAAACGCACAACCCGGGTCGACAATCACGGCCACAGCAACCCCACCTGGAATGACAAGTTCTCTTTCCGTGTTGACGATGAGTTTCTCAACTCCGAGTCCTCCGCCGTCCACGTCGAAATTTACACCGTTTCGTGGTTTCGTGATATTCTTGTAGGTACTGTTAAAGTTCTTCTCAATAATCTCATTAACCCTTTTGATAGAAGCAAGAAATTTGTGGCTCTTCAAATCCGTCGGCCTTCAGGTAACCCGCAAGGAATACTCAATTTGGGTGTGGTGCTCATTGACAAGTCCAAACGGAGCATGCCGCTTTTTAACCATATTACGCCTTTGTCTTTGGATCATAGAGACATTTTAGACAGGAAAATTAATGATATTAATGCTCAAGATCAAATGATGAACGAGAACTTTCCAGAAGATGAAGAGAAATTGCAAATTAACAATAAAATTCAGCTGTGGCAATCGCAGAGTTTAGGCTATTCTGACGTCAAAACCGGAGAATTTCCTAACCAAGCAGGCTCAATTTGTAATGGGTCAATGGTGAACGGTTCAATAGTAAACGGGTCGGAACTATGCTCCGACATTGGGCCGTCGGCTTCCATTGTGGCGGCGGAGATAGCAAAGAAGCTGCAACCTCTGCCGCCACCGCGGGTGCCGCCCAAAGAATTGAATAAGGAATATTCTGGGGAAAGGGAAGACGGAGAGAGCTCAATATTGGAGGAGTTGACGGCGGAGGAAGCGTACGCTAAAGGGTTGGCGTTAAGTACGGAGGGAAGGAAGAAGGAGGTGGCGGCACCGGAGAAATGCCAACGGGGAAGCGGCGGACACCCAAGGCGGAACGCCGACAGAGGACTATATTCTTGCTTTGGAAATGCATATTGTTTCGAGTTCACCATTGTTTGCGGGGCAAGTAACAACAACAATCAGGGGAATGGTAGAGTTAATAACAGTAATAGTTCTGGCAAGGCCAGAAAGAAGTGGTCTACTGATACAAATTCAGCTTAATGTTGTACGTATATATGTACCCTTTTTGTATAGAGTTTGTATTTAACAACTTACCCGCACACCATACATTTAATTAATGCAAAATATGTGTTTTTTATATATACATTTGTCTCTTGATAACAAGAAGATGAAGAGAAATTGCAAATAATAAACAGTATATACGTTTGTCACCTAGTTAAACACATGATGTGGATAAAGTATACTCCCTCCGTTTTAATTTATGTGAACCTGTTTGACTGGGCACAGAATTTAAAAAAAAAATGAAGAATTTTGGAATTTGTGGTCCTTAACAAATCCAAATGGGGCCCAGAGTATTTGTGTGGTTATAAAAGCTTCTCACTAAGGGTAGAATTGTAAGTTTAAGCTAAATTGTTACCAAATTTAGAAAGTGTTCATTCTTTTTGGAACGAACCAAAAAGGAAATAGGTTCACATAAACTGGAACAGAGGGAGTATATGGAATTTGTAACAAATCAGTTTCTCAACACTTTTATTGCTTCAGCAGTGATAGAAAATTACAGCACAACTCAAAACTATTACAGGAACTAAAGACACTAAACTGAAATACAAAGGATAGAGAAAAAGGCATGAAAAGTTCAGACTAAGAATGAGGATGGGAGGATACAGACACTCCAGAAGGAAAACGAGGAGAAGCAGACCTTTTACTCAACAATACGCATATCCTGTACGCCCCCCTGGATCCCAAATATAACGTACCAGTATTCTATTTGGTTGTTTAATCATTGGGCCTTTGTATCTTTGGCCCAATAGTCCCAACTGGATTAGCCTTGTTCCACACTTTTGGCCCATAATCCTTTACCAAGTCAGGCTAGTTCACAACAATACTTCCGTCCTAAAAAAGAATCTTGTCCTCACGGTTCGACTCAAGAAATAAAAAAGAGTTATGAACATCAAGCCACAGGGTGAGACCAGACCAACAGGTGATGCCATGTATCCATAAGTTACCCACTTCCTCGTGTTGCAATAACTCTTTATCACGTAACTCAAGGAAAGCACTTGTAAAGCTCTATGTTCTTTGGTATGGATCTTTGGCAGTCTAAAAATGAGAAGCTTGTCAGCTTCATGTTGCATGTAGATGATAAGTCCTAGGTGAGGCCACCAACTGTAACGGAGCAAAACTTTGCAGTTATGGTCAACTCTTATGAATTGCTTTCTCAAAATGGAAGCATGAGGCAGAGGATTCATGAAGCCAGGATCCTTTGAGTTGGTCAATCTGCCCAACCAAATTAATTTCCAGTAATTAACAAGAATCTTGGAGTCCCTCGAATTGCTAAAATTACTACTGTACCGTAGAGTCAATGCCAACGCTTTAATTTTGAGTTCCTGTAGAACTACATCCGGGCATGTGCTTTTGCTAACTCTCCCGGAGCAACTCATTTGTAGATTAACGAGAAATTGTAGACTAAAATTGCAACTACAGTCTCCAAGTTTCAGATAGAAGAAAAATTCATAGACTGTTGCAGGCATATTTCTAATTCCAGCAGCTCTCTGTGATGCTTCATCTACATAATCTGGATTACCACTTTTAAGAGGTATGCTGCAAATTGTGTTAACAATACGTACGTATGTAATCAGGGTATTGATAGAATATCCATATAGTAGCTTCCCTAACTTAGATCTAGAAAACAATGAGCAAGCATGGACCTTCACGTCGATTATAAAATTGGTGAGAAACACACCAACTATCATCAGTTGGTAAAAGAGTCTAGAAGCATCCTCTTCTTGTGCTTTGGGATCAAAATCAAATATCAAGAATTTCAAACTAACAGGATTTCTTCTCGGCAAGTTATAGCAAACTGTTTGAGCATGAGCCACAGCCACAAGCTTGGTGTACATATCAACTCGTAATGCCATGAAGGACGTGACTTGAAAAAACATTAGATCCTTAACTATGGCAACACCATAATACTCCAATATCCTCGGTAAAGATATTGGTATCTTTTTGCTGAGAAATATACCACTATCTTCCTCTTCACTCTTTACAACAGGTGTAGAGTGTGGTAAAGCCTTTAAAGAAATTGTTCTTGACCTCGTTATCTGATCCAACAAATTAAAGTGACACTTGCAAGAGAAAAAGATAGAATGTTGCAGTTTATGTAAGCACATATAGCAGATTGTAGCACTGGTGAATTTAATTGCTCCACAATATGAGCAGTAAAACCACCAAAAGACCACATCAATGAAACCTCTTAAACTCCCCTAGTAGCTTGTAACTTGCAAAAGAAGATTTGAGAGTAACTCACCTTGCAACACCTAGTTCAACTCCACCTAAATCACCATGCCCTTGACCAATAGAAAACTTCTGAGTTGGAAGTTCAATTCGTATTTTCACAGCGCCCACCTCCACATATTTTCCATCTTCAAAAGTAGATCCTACTGCATAGGGTGTGACATACTCAAGATAAGGACCAGGATCAAAGATACTTGGAGTAACCTTCAGTAAAGGCTTGGAGCGATCCCTGTATTTTGTCCTCCCTAGCACGCTCTCTAGATTTAAATAACAAGAATCCAGAAAAATTGTGCTCCTGTCCCGTATCAAACCAATTGCTCTTGTTTACGCCAAAGACAAGGCAAAGCGACAGTTTACTTTGTGTACCCCCATGAATTCCTTCAACAGAATTAAGCAAACATGAAATAGTGCGAGGCCATAAGGCACCATCAAATAGATATGCGATTTCAGCAATTCTTGCACTCGCATTTGAGATCACAATTCCTTGGCTAGCAAAAGAAACCAGAAAACCTGATAAATTCTTTTGAGGAGAATATTTAAACAAAGCTACATTATGTCGTGAATTTTCCTCCTCCTTAGTACTAGATCCCCTCGTATCGTGGTTTGCAAGCTCCCATTCACAAAAGCTATTGTCACACCTCCTTTTTACTACTGCACCCCGTGAAGGGTATAATAAAAAAGGAGTTTTTTCACTTAAAGGACAATCGAAACGGGATTCGTTTATTAAGAGATTCAGAGTCGCCACTTGGGAGATTTATGGTGTCCCAAGTCACCGATTTGAATCCCGAATCGAGGAAAGGGTTTGACTCTGTATTACAGTCGCGAACCAGAAATTTGAGTAAGGAATTCTGTTAACCCGGGAGAAGGGGTTAGGCACTCCCGAGTTCCGTGGTTCTAGCACGGTCGCTCAACTGCTATATTTGGCTAAAATTTGATTTTTATACATATTATCCTATTTGTGCATTTTAAATTAATTACCGCTTTTCGTCAATTATTATTTTATTTTAAGAAAATGAACGTCGTTTAAGAACATGTTTTTGGATCACGTCACATGAAATGCACCCGAATCCTTGACACATTCTTATTCGACGTTTTCGGATTTGGATTTGGGTCG